>JACEVL010000061.1:310000-377500 GCA_020284085.1 Aporrectodea caliginosa
CCGTCAATTTCTACAAGAGTTTCCAGAAAAACACTGGACCAGAAGCGGATTAGACAAATTGCTTCGAAAAATTAGCGTAACAGGGTCAGTCGACCTCGTCATTGGTAGTGGCTGATGAAGGTCATCGCGCACTGAAGAAAACGTTGCCCAATGGCGCCAGCGCCTCCAGGCTTGCATGCAAGCAGAAGGAAGGACATTTTGAACATCTTCTTTAATTAATTAATCAAAACATACTACTGAGAGTTTCTACAAAAAAATATTAAATACTGTTTCCATGTTAGAAGTACGTATATGAAATACAAAGTTTGGCTTACTTTTCATTGAATCACGGTGTATAGATAAAAAGTTAAGACGTGTTAATGTCGTTCATTTGGTAACTTAAAGACTTGTTAATGTATTTAACCAAGAATTTTCATCAATCCATGCTGTATTTAGGCAAGAATTATTTTCGTCTATCACATTCTATATATTTAAGCAAAAAACTTAATAGATCCAGCTTCTATTGAAATAAAGACTTAGTTTAATCCGTCCAGCTTCTATTTATGGAAACAATTAAAATTATATTAGTTAGAATTAGTTTCATCAACCAAGCAAACTTCCATTTAGGCCAACAATTATTTTCATCATTTTCCTGCTTCTGGTAACAATTTTTGACAATTTGGGGCAGACTATAGTATAATAAACTTTTCCAGTGGAATCAAGAATATCATACGATCATATCTTAGCCTGGGGGATTATGTCCTAGCTTGGGGATTTTGTCCGGGGGGCTTTTGTCCGGGGGATTATGTCCAGGGGGATAATGTCCGTTCCCCGATACAAACACAATGCTTTGATAGAATAGACATTGCTCAATCACCTTCTAAAAGCCGTGGGATGACAGGTCTATCTATATACTGCGAATAACATGGGATAAATACTTTAAATAATGACGAATGAAGAGGCATGGACAATTTTTGGCATCGTAATTGGCGACTCTGTTTTCCTGTTTCTGTGTTGAAATGATGTTATCGAAGAACCCTCTAAAGGGCCTCTATGGCTGCTGTCTTATCTCCAACCGTTCAAAGATCAGACTACGTAAATTATGACGAATTCCCAATAGCATTAACTGGCGTATACGAGAAACAAGGATTTAGAAGCACGTTCAACGACGGGATTTTAACCAGGGTCTGTCTGACCCAGTGGCTTCTACCAATGGGGGGGTTGGTTGGTTGGTTGGTTGGTTGGTTGGTTGGTTGGTTGGTTGGTTGGTTGGTTGGTTGGGTTGGTTGGTTGGTTGGTTGGTTGGTTGGTTGGTTGGTTGGTTGGTTGGTTGGTTGGTTGGTTGGTTGGTTGGTTGGTTGGTTGGTTGGTTGGTTGGTTGGTTGGTTGGTTGGTTGGTTGGTTGGTTGGTTGGTTGGTTGGTTGGTTGGTTGGTTGGTTGGTTGGTTGGTTGGTTGGTTGGTTGGTTGGTTGGTTGGTTGGTTGGTTGGTTGGTTGGTTGGTTGGTTGGTTGGTTGGTTGGTTGGTTGGTTGGTTGGTTGGTTGGTTGGTTGGTTGGTTGGTTGGTTGGTTGGTTGGTTGGTTGGTTGGTTGGTTGGTTGGTTGGTTGGTTGGTTGGTTGGTTGGTTGGTTGGTTGGTTGGTTGGTTGGTTGGTTGGTTGGTTGGTTGGTTGGTTGGTTGGTTGGTTGGTTGGTTGGTTGGTTGGTTGGTTGGTTGGTTGGTGGGCGAAGGGTCTCCCACGGTTGCCAGAAGTTGGGGAGGGGTAACGTATATTAATTTACAGTTCTGAGTGACTTTGGAGTCTCTTACATGTCAGTTCGGAGTGGTGGGTTTGTTCTCCCATTCCAGGTGAGGGTTAGACGCCACTCATCTGACCTTATATATATATATATATATATATATATATATATATATATATATATATATATATATAATCTGGAAACATGGGCAGATGACGCTGTTGTGGAAGGGGAAGAGTGCAGGGTGCGTCTGCTTCGTCCATTGTTTGCCTGACTGTTAGTCTGCATGCACTCATCATAAACGATGATGGCCGAATAATCGCCATAGTTTCCGTCCGATTCACGAGGCCCACGATGGATGATATATGACTGTGTAACAGGCGTCGCCTCTCTGTCTGCATATCTCTGTTTCTATGTGTCTTTGTGTCTGTCTGTTTACTAGCGACGCCGCCGCCTCTTCAGTAATTAATCTCATTAGTCGTCGCCAGGGTTTTTGGTCTGCAGAGGGAGGCAGAGAGGAGGAGGAGGAGGAGGAGGAGGAGGAGGAGGAGGGAGGAGGAGAGGAGGAGGAAGAGGAGGAGGAGGAGGAGGAAGAGGAGGGGCGATGGTGCCAAACTGGCGGAACATCTTGCACCAGAGTTCCCTTTCCCTGCATGCAGTGCAGTGGGAGACGGACGTAGGTCCTCGTGAACACAAAAGCCAGACGCCCCGTAGTTTGCCTCGGACCCACCATCCAACGTACCAAGCTCTTCTCTCGCAAGAGGCCCATAAGAACAGCTTCTGGCCGAACTAATGAGGTCTACCCGGACTTCTCCTCCGGACGATTCCAAGAACCGTCTGTCGCCGTCTGAGTTATATTTATGCCTCCTGCTCCATTTTGTCCGTGTATATGCGTACGGATGTGTTAGGGTGTGGATGCGTGTTCGCTTTTGTGTGTTGCGATTGGGCCAGGATCGTCTGCCCATCATTCTGTCTGACCCTCTGCCTTTGGGTGGATGGGTGGGTGGATGGATGGATGGATGGATGGATGGATGGATGGATGGACGGACTCTGGGACGGAGGGTTGTCGCTCAATTTGCACTTAATTGCGATATTTATTTGCACAGAGCACAGTCCGATCAGTCATCAGGCAAACCGGATTAGGCAAGAAAAGACCAACAGTCACCGAGGCGCCAACCATGCAGGCCTCCGCCAATCGAACCATCATCTCCCATTCTATATCGTTTGCCTGGAAAAACATGAGACGGAAAGCGGATATGGAAGTTGTCCGCTTTTGGAGGCCTATAGACTACCCCTAGAGTGACTCATTATGAAAAAAAACAACAACAGTTGCGTAGAAGCTATTGTATAATTAGCTCTAGTATAATCAGTTTCTGTTCTACTATACAATACTACCGGGTATATATCGATCTTAAATAACGTTAAGAACTTTGTACTTCCTTGCTTGTTTACTGTTTAGCGACCACTGTGTGGTAACAAAGACCATTAGCGTCGCCCTCCTCCTTCATCCAGGCTTGGGACTGGCACTGTCAGTCTGACAGTAGAGTCAGAGTACAAACAGTGGCGGAGTTGAACTTTGTACAGTGTGTATCGATATTTATGCATCGTTTTTATACGCAATCGAAAGGTGTCTAAGTGCAGACTTCAGTCTCTGTAGGCCTAATAATCGACTTCTGTTGACAGTCATGTAGCTCTAGCAGCCAGACGTTCATTTTCTCACCATCCTCCATGGCAGCATATCCTCCTAATTCGATTATTCAACTGATGTTATCTATCCACAAAACATAATTATGTCACCATCTGTATATAGGGCCTACATTAGGCATTTCAGATATCGATCCGTCACTCGATCGATCGATACATCCTCTCGAAGATTCTTCTGCTGATTGTCATCATGTCTGCCCATAAGCAAACAAACTCAAGTGTACCTATAATATAGACCTGCGCCTTTTGATTGTCTACTGCTTACCGTCCGTTCTTTGTTACGCTGTCGTCTCTTCCACGTCAATTTCCTTACCAATCAATCGTCAGGTATTCTACCATGCGCGCGCAACCAATCGACTGTATCTAACAAATTCTTCATTATGGTACATAATAGTACTATTGTACATGTCTGGGATTTCCCCCGTATCCTCTTGCTCTCTTAAGGCGTATACCTTTTCGCCATGGCTTCCGTACTGAGAGCGCCTCTGAGTAGTCTATGCTGCGAGAGGCGCTCTATAAATTTTTAGATACGATACGATATCCGCACGTTCTTTCTTCCACTCTCAACTCCGCCGCTGCTTGCACTCTAACAGTGCCAGTCCCAAGCCTGGATAAAGGAGGAGGGCTACGCCAACGATCTTTGTTAACACACAGTGTCGTTAAACTGAAACTACTACTTCTAATCTCCAAAATCTTATCTCTCCGTCCTCATTATGTATCATGTATCCATCGTTCAGTTATTCCGTCCTTCCTTCTATCATTCCCTCTATACTCCAATCTCTTCCAGTTGACTCTTCTTGCCATCTGTCCATATGTCCATTCGTCTCAGTCAGAACCAAGTGGTAGCCTCAATCGTTCCCCATATATCGGGCGTTTAAGATATATATGCTCTTAATTGATGCCCCGCTCAACAGTTATAAAATAACCATTTAACTTAGATTAGCTGCGCTACGGCCAATGATTTCCCTTTGAAAGCGACCGACAGCACCCTGCAGGCTGAACCACGACCCAGACAGGTATACGAGCGACTCCCAGCGGAGACTCTGCGGGGAGAATCGCCGTCGGGATGAAAGAAAGATGCATCAGCATCAGCATCAGCAGCCTCTGTTCTCTCTTCATCTTCCGTAGCATCTCCCAGAGGGCTACTAAGTCTGACGAAAGGCCAGGCAATCGGCGTTGATGACCATTTCCAGCACACACTTGACTTCTATATATATAGGCCAGTGGACTCGTGAGATCGTCCGTCGCCAATTAACTAATCGACGCTATCGCAGGTAAAACAAACACATCTATCTTGATCAGAGGAATGTTTGCTCTTCCGCACCCGAGACCTGTCTCTCTCCCTTCTAAGCCCTGTGGGCTTTACGGGACCCGCTTCATAGAGCCCTGAGACCGCCTGAAGCAACGACACCCCGTCAACGCCACAAGATAGTTCCGGAGTTACAGCTAATGAAGAACGGTAAACAGATGCGACACTTTGAAGTACTGCAGGCCTGGTTACTGTATACGGCAGATAACAGATTATTCTTTCACGCTACTTATTCAGTTAAATTTAAACTGTTTAAAAGTAGTTTTATCAATCGTTGTACCTTTAGTCACATTTAGTTGTTCAGTGTTTGTATAAATCATTGCACACCCCTACATAAACGTACACGTATATATTTACAGCATTCTACACACGTTCACCTCTTGTATACATGAAGTAAAATACAGATGCATATACACTGTGGCGGCGCGTGGATTTTTCAAAGGTTGTGCGAAGCAGCAGTGTGCCGCCCCTCCTCCATAGGCAGCAAGCCTATGGGGGAGGGTATGGGGATATGATAGTAGTCAGTAGTAGCCTTAGCCATTATTAACCTAGTATAGAGCACAATAGCAGATGAAGCAGATCCGCTACTGTTCAATCATTTCTTTGCCATCGGCCGTTTCTCGTTTAAATGGAAGCACGCAATAATTATCAAGCCACTCCTTAAGAAAGCTGAAACCGAGGACTCGTCACTTGCGAACTTCAGACCGGTCTCAAATCTAACGTTTGTATGAAAAGTACTTGAGCATATTGCCAGCCATCAGCTGATCATGCAATCAGTAGCATTCAAAGGATCCAAGGAACCAAGTTATGCCCAATGCGTCCTAGATAGGAATGTGGGCTCTTTATGGGCATGCAGGATATTGCAGGTTTCCTATACGATCTATTCAACATTTTAGGAATTTGGCGCCATTGTTCTGTGCGTGCAAATGGAATTCAAGAACTACAGGTGTATATTCGTTTTATTGATAAAAACAATAATTATGACAAAAACGCAGAAATGCTAACATGAGTGATAATGGATAATTACAAGTAATTAGAAAATTTTGAAATAAACTAGTAAGCATTTTATATTAGGATCTGGGTATAAATTGAGAGGTGTCTTTGGCTGGGAGAGGATGGTTGTGTACTCTAGGTCTAGGTAAAAGGAGAGTGGTCTAGGCAAACAGGAAATCACCTATAGGGCATAGGCCTAGGTTACCTGTTCGTATTGGCCAATGGATTCGCCCTTGCCTTTGCAAAGGAGGTGTGACAGACCTTGTCGGGCCTTAACTACTGCCAAGCACTTCTCACAAACAGTGTCAGCGCCAGGATTTTAAGATCTGGTTGCACTAAGCACCGAAGTGTCACAGTTGTTCAGGGCTGTTAAAGGCTTGTTTTTTTGTTTTTTTAAACCAAAAAACCCCCCCAAAACTGCAAATTTTGTTTTTTTGGTTTTTTACAAATTTCAAAATTATAAATGCCAAAAAGTCGTCTCTTCAACTCTCTTGGCAATTGTTGTATGGTCTTTGTTAACTTCGTTTTATGACATTCTACGGTTCTACTGTTCTAGTTAATTTCATTTATATGCATCTGATTAATTTGAATGGTATTATGCCATTTTTATGAGCTTTATGATCCGAAATAGGAAAATCTGAAAAACAAAAAACCAAAAAACCAAATAAAACCAAAAAACAAAAAAACAACTTTTCATTTTGAAAAAGTTTGGTTTTTTGCACCCCTGCAGTTGTTGTCTGTAAATGTAATGTAATGTAATTAGTAATTTATATAGCGCCGCTCACAGCCGAGGCCATTCAGTAGCGCTCCCAGTGCCTACAGGGCCATACAATACTTCTTAGTCGGCTGCATGACAGTGTATGGCATACACTGTCATGCAGCCGACTAAGAAGTATTTCTAAGGATACTCACCACTTCTACTGGCAAATAAAGGGTTAAGGACAGAACCTTATAAGCCACCAGTGGCAGTGAGGAGGAGTGCGGACAACAGGACGCAAGAAATACGGTGCCATTTTGGCCCAGTAACTCATAGCAAAGGACTTATTGCAGAGGCGAGCCTGGGCAATTAAGAACTAACGAATGCTAACAATGTCGTAGGCCTAGAATGAAAATCCGTATTTATTGTAAAAATGCTCTATCATTGATGTCGTGTTTATGTATGATTTATGAGGCTGTGTCTTTAGAATTACCCAGGACCTTAAGCGACAAATTACGATTCGAACATTGTAAAAGTGTTGAGTCTGATGAGAGAATTACTCGTCTGTTACTATACAGTTGCTTCATTCTTTAACGGCGCGCGTCATCTAGCGAATGAAAGCGACACCTGTCAGCGATGGGGCAACTTCTTTAATATTAGAAGCGCCATCTTACGAATAAAAGTAAGAATTAATGGACTTGCCCCACAATTCGATGAAACTGCCGCTTTTTAAAGTTCAACCATAGAATAATAGAGTATAGCCTACTACTGTGTACATCGGATCCTCTTCTACTATTGAAAATTATCAAACTGAAAAATTGAGAAGTTGAGAGTCGTTTCAGAGACTGAATGAATCTTGACAAATTAGTAAAATTCTGCATAGCCTACATGGAACTATCATCCTCTGAATTTTTTAAGTTCTCATTTCCCCCACCAATGCCGCCGCTCACTTAGGCCTACCAACATCTTCCGCAGATTTATTTACTTTTCACCCAAGAATTTTCACTACAAATTAAAATCCTACTTTTCCAAGAATTTCTACCCTAATGCATCCAGCCTTGACATCGGAAAGGTCACCCGGCGAACTGGACTACACCCGCTGGTTACTGAACCAACACGGGGGAAGAACACGCTGGACATGCTTATGGTTTCGCATCCTGGGCTATACAACATCAAAGTTATAACATCGGTGATCAACACTGACCATAAGGCCATAGTGGCAACAACAGATGGCAAACCAACTGATCACAACAAGAGGCGCTCTAAAGTCACCTTCCGAAGAAGATCGCCTGACCAACACGCCAGCCTGCTGAAGAGCTTGCAGACGGTTCGCGTTGACGATATTCTGAGTATCACCGATCCACAGGAGGCATGGAATACGTTTTATGGGGAAGCTACAGATCGCTTGGAGCGCTTTTATCCAACCAGGGTCATAACCATCACGTCAAAGGATCCGGACTATATAACACCAGAAATCAAGTATCTTCTCCGGATGAGAAACCGATGCATGAGGGACGGTAACATTGAGAAAGCCGAGTGTATTGCGAGGCGCGTTGCTAAGGCCGTTAACAAGGCAACGTCGGCAACCTTCAGAGATGCTGATTTAAAGAACGGAACGAAGACTCTGTGGGATATGGTGAATTCGTTTACGAAGAAGTCAAATGCATCCTCCAAACAGTCGGAAGTCAACGCAGAAGGCCTGAACAGCTTCTTTGCCGCGGCCTCAACTGACCCGTGCTACACCAAGCCGAGACTGAAACACACGGCCAATCATGAACTCTGTACTGTGACTGAGCAGGGTGTTTTTCACATTCTCGACCGTTTGCACCATACCTCGCAGGGGGAGGATGGGCTGCCTGCCTGGTTTCTGCGGTTGACTGCTCCTGGCTATTCAAAGATTTTATCACATCTTATCAATCAGTCGCTGGATTGCTCACACGTTCCCACCCAGTGGAAGACCGCCATCATACGACCGAAGGCCAAGTTAGCATCACCGTGCACTCCGGCAGATTACCGTCCTATCTCTGTGCTTCCGATCCTGTCGCGGATTGTCGAGAGGATACTGGTCCGGACAATCTTTTACCCTAACTTCGAAAAGATGCCGACGCCTCTCTCGTTGGACCACCAATACGCGTTTCGTCCAACTGGATCAACCACGGCAGCAACGGTCGCTATCCTCCAAAACATAACAGAGCTGCTCAGTGTGAACGAATACGTCATAGTAATATCGATGGACTACTCAAAGGCCTTTGATTCCATCCGACATGCTGCCATTACCGAAGCACTCTCCAGGCTAAACATGCCTGACAGCATTTACAACTGGCTTGTTAATTACCTGGACAACAGAAGGCATGTAACCAGTTTCGAAAGCCTAACATCCTTGCCAGCCACCATCAATGCTAGTGTGGTTCAGGGTTCGGTCCTTGGTCCGCCTGAATACATAACCGGAACAGCCGACCTCCATCCTGTGGACGATCTGAACCGGCTGTTGGCATATGCAGATGATTCTTACCTGCTTATTGGGTCGCGAAACATCAGTACAGCCCAGAATGAGCTCCGCAATATCCACTCTTGGGCTGATGGTAAGAACCTGCGCATCAACTCCGCCAAAACCCGCGAGATGGTTGTCGTGCGCCGAAACATGCCATCCCTCGCTTCGCAGCCATCGGTCTCTGGTGTTAAGAGAGTGACGACTATGAAGATCCTCGGGATAACCATCGGCGAGAAACTGACAGTCACTGAACATGTCAACAACATCCTCAGCTCCAGCTCTTCATCAATGTATGCGCTGAAAACTCTGAGAGGACGTGGTATGCTAGCAGAGGCCCTGCACGTGGTGACGCGTGCTACCACCATGGCGAGAATGATGTATGCGTCTCCAGCCTGGTGGGGGTACATGGGAGCAGCAGACCGAGATCGCCTGGAGCGTTTCACTCAGCGACTGAGGAGTGCGGGGTTTCTGCCGGGGGACGCCCCGACTGTCGATGGCCTGGCCAGCCGAGCTGATGACGTGTTGTTCAACGCCATCATAAATGATCCCGGGCATGTCTTACGTCGAATGTGCCAGGAGCGACCGATAAGTCGATATGACCTCCGACCTAGGCCCCACCCTTTCGTCATTCCAGCAAAGGACAGCAAGAACTTTCTACCGCGCATGCTGCACAAAAACACTTACTAGCTGCCCTGTGTGGTCTCACATCCCATATAGTGTGTAACAATCCAACACATTAACAATATATTATCCAGGACAGATATGAACAATATCCAAATCAATAACTTGTCAAGGCTCTTTACTTATAACCATAAGTTACGCACTTTTGTCGTTGGCTGCGTTATGACAGCCAGTTTTGAATAAACGAAAATACAATCCAATTCTCCGCCTTCAAAAAGTTCTCGTCCTCAACGAAGCCCACCTTAGTAGCTTTTCCCCTCCTCTCTCTGGCAACCGGATTCCAGACTTCATCTGACATCTCTGGACAACCCATTTTATGCGACGCAGCGCTCGTGAATAAGCTGGTGCTCTGCGCTTTGCTGTAAAGTGGCGCTTTATAAATTTGGAGTTTACGATTACGATTAGGGCGGGCCTACACTTTGTAAAATAAAGATGTGTCGATATTGTAGTGATATTAAAAAAGAAGCCGTCAATTTCTTTGTTCTCACGAAGATCAACAATTACTTTTGATGGCACGCAAGAAATGTTTGTTAAAACTTAGCATTATGGTCAACTTTTAAGCAGAAACTTAAACCTCTCATTGGAGCCTTGAAGTATTTCCCCACTGTAGGCCTAGATGATGTTGTATAAGGTTACGGAGACACCACAGCATTTACTGCGTTTAGACAGAATTAACCGGTGGTCAACAGTAACAAAAGCAGCACTGAGGTCGAGGCATTCCGAGGTCAAGACCTTTCAGTTATCGATAGATGAGACAATGTCCAGCGTTAAGGCGAGAGCAATTTCAGTGGAGTAGCTCTCAGAGTGGCCTGGATGGTAAGAACCGAAGTTAGGGGACGAAGTAAGTCCAAGTAACGTGTTTTAAAACCGCAGAGGAAAGAGATGTACAGGAATCTTTGAAAAGTAGGCTCATTGGGTTTGAGGTGGGTCTAAACTCACTCTAAAGGCTTGGAGCTTTAGCCCCCAAACCTGAAATCCTGGTGCTTCCATTGCTAAAGGCTGTGAAGTTAGGTTTCCTAAAAAAACGGTGTGACCAAGGCAGATTTAAAACTTGATGGAAATCAAGGAAATACAAGTTGACCCAAATGTGCAATAAGGTGGCAGAAAACATCAGAACCGGAAACAATACGTGATGTAGAATGGATGACATTCATAGAAGATTTGAAGGATATTTATGGACGGAGAGGATTTGATGATAATTGAAAAAGAGACAAAATTATACGTGTGTATATCCATGCATACATACATACATACATACATACATACATGCATGCATGCATACAATACATACATACATACATACATACATACATACATACATACATACATACATACATACATACATACATATCCAGCACTTACTGACATAACCTACTTCAATGTCTTATTCTACAGTAGTTTCTATTCCTTGCAGCATCTGCATGGAGCTCAAACGGGAAGAGAAATTTTTATTACTTATCGACATAAAAAATTATGTAGACCACAGAACTAGGCCTACAAGTGTGCCAAGCGAAATGCTTTATGAAGATGGGTTTAATTGTTCAGCCCAAATATTGAAACATGTAGTAACATAAATGATCAGTGAAAAGCTGATTTAAAACTGTGTGTTAAAGATGGATGACAATTTTAACCTACTACTACTGCTACTGTTACTGCTCCTACTACTACTGCTACTGCTACTACTACTACTACTACTATTGCTACTACTGCTACTGCTACTACTACTACGATAGTATTATTATCAATACTTTTATTACTAATGGACTATTTTCTGGTTTTTATTTTGCCTGCTATAGCCTACTTTTATGCAGTCTCCTATAGCTATTGCGCCTACGCAGCTATTTTGAAACTATCGCAGAAGCTGTTCTTACTGTTCAACACAGATTTCTCAGAAAATATTATGACCTCGTCTTAAAAGTTGTAGAGATAATAAATTAATTACTGCAGCATTAACCAACGCAGGAAATGTTTGCAGATAATAAAGTTAATGAGAAAGAAAATCATATTGACGATGACGTTTATTTGTTGTAGGGTCAATGGCATTAGCAGCTCTGCCTAATTCGATCTGCTCCTGTTTCTCTGGATTTGCGTATTTACGCGAGAACCTCTATTTATACTTCCCGGAATGTGCTGCCAATTTCGGTCTTCGGCATCATTACCAGTCTTCGCAGCTGCTGCAGCAGTTACAGCAGCTGCCGCAGCAGACGTCCAAATGCGAAGACGACGACAAGAACTTTGCAGACGACGGAGAGTAAAACATGTCAACTGCTGTGGCTCAGTGACGCAGCGAGTGCGTCACAACCGACGTCACGCGCACCCGCCCCTCCCTCCCTCCCTCCGTCGGCTCATTTCTCTGCCCTCCACTCTTCTGGTGATGAGGAGTTCCATCGAAATGTCGGGATGACATTAGTACATAATCTAATATACCCCAGAAACTGGAAAATGTGGCACATGGTTAAATATAGCCCAGCTCGCTTAGCCCGACGTCCGCGCATCTCCTGCGCCGTCTAGCGAGCGAGCGAGCGCTGTGCCGCCACTTGGTGAGTGAGCAGTGTTGCTGACCGCCTTCTGTCATTGCGGCGACGTCTACATTATAGTACAGCCCATTAGGCCTAACTGTAGGACTTAGAGGCGCCGGCAAATGGCAACCTATGGTAGGTATGATGGACCACGTGGGCGTCGTTTTACCTCAATCTGCGATCGCTGCAACGGGGGCTGACCAGGAAATTTCGATCGTTCTCAGCATACGATTCAATCTGTCATTCTCGGCATCAATATCTTGGCATTTATATAGCACCCTGTTCGAAACTTGCGCGTGCATGCTGTTCAAATGGCTGGGAAAGTGTCCATTGACAGGCTTTGGCAAACACGTAGAACTCGAGTGACGGAGTCATTTCTACCGGGGTTTAGAGTTCGTGCCTGATCTACGTTGAGGATCGAAATTCTTTCACGGTCTGCCTTAAGCAAATTCATTGGTAAGCAAGTAGCTTCTTCAAATCTTCGGTTATATGCTGTATAATATATATATATATATATATATATATATATATATATATAGAGAGAGAGAGAGAGAGAGACAGACAGACAGACAGACAGACAGACAGACCGACAGACAGACACAGAGAGACAGAGACAGAGACAAAGAGACAGAGACAGACAGTCAAAGACCCACGAACGATATAGTATTAGTTTTGTGCAAGTTGGCAATATTATATCCACTCGATTTCCGACATGTGGCTGGGAATACAGAGGACTGAGACGAAGGTAGATCTCCCAATGGAATCACAACAATAAATATTAGGTTGACAGATGATTTTTCAGTTTTAAAAGGGCACTTGGTCGTATCCACACCTCATGAAGAGACACAAGATTCACGATCATTTTTGTCAGCTTCAAGCTCGACATTTTCAGTTGAAATAAACGTTTATGTTGGTACAGTTCAGTACGGATTTCAGTTGCACATTAGGCACGTGGCCGGGAATTTTAGAGCGAACCTATATGAGGGTTGAAAGGTCTTCGAGTATTTCATGCACTTTCTATCTGAGGCCGATATGGATGGCAAAATAGATATATATATATATATAGTGTCGTATCCATGCTCCATAGTTATTTTAATTGAGCCATCCCAATGATGATGAAGATAATGATGATGATGATGATGATGATGGTGATGATGATGGTGATGATGATGATGATGACAATGATACTACTACTACTACTACTACTACTACTACTACTACTACTACTACTACTACTACTACTACTACTACTACTACTACTACTACTACTACTACTACTACTACTACTACTACTACTACTACTACTACTACTACTACTACTACTACTACTACTACTACTACTACTACTACTACTACTACTACTACTACTACTACTACTACTACTACTACTACTACTACTACTACTACTAATAATAATAATAATAATAATAATAATAATAATAATAATAGTAATAATAATAATAGTAATAATAGCAATGTAATGTAATGTAATTAGCAACTTCTATTGCGCCGGTGTCTAATGCACAAGGCATCAACCGATGGCGCATCAAAACAATCCGTAATCAGGTCAACATCCAGAAGATCAGTCCGTAAGAGACACAGAGACAGCCTAAGGTGGATAAGCAATTTGAAAGGGTAAGTTTTCAGCCGAGAACGAAATGACACAAACGACTGAGCACAGCGTACAGACACAGGAAGAGAGTTCCAAAAAGTAGGTCCAGATACTGAAAATAGCAGTAGTAATAGTAATAGTACCGGGTAGTAGTAGTAGTAGTAGTAGAAACAGTAGTAAGTAGTAGTAGTAGTAGTAGTAGTAGTAGTAGTAGTAGTAGTAGTAGTAGTAGTAGTAGTAGTAGTAGTAGTAGTAGTAGTAGTAGTAGTAGTAGTAGTAGTAGTAGTAGTAGTAGTAGTAGTAGTAGTAGTAGTAGTAGTAGTAGTAGGCAAGTAGTAGTAGTAGTAGTAGTAGTAGTAGTAGTAGTAGTAGCAGCAGCAGCAGCAGCAGCAGCAGCAGCAGCAGCAGCAGCAGTAGCGGTAGTATAGTAGCAGTAGTAATAGTTGATGCAGTAATTGTATGACAGGTCAGCGCTTATTGCATGTTAACCAGTGCATGGGTGGTAATATGTTGAGCCACCCTGTGTGCATTGCACTCTACGAATACGGTGACGTTATAAATAGCCGTAGGTGGTCGTCGCCAGTCGTTAGAGGAGAGGCAGGGAGGTGGAGGAGGAGAAGCAGAGAGGGATGGAGAAACGAAGGGAGGTAAGAAGAGAAGGACGCAGGTCGACAGAGGCAATGAGGGAGGTTGTGTCGTCGTCGTCGTCATTGAGCATCTTTGGCCGTCGTCGAAGAAAGTCGGCGCTTGGAACCATATAGTCAGCAGCAGCAGCAGCAGCAGCAGCAGCAGCAGCAGCAGCAGAAGCAGCAGCAGCATCTGCAACGGAGAAGAGCAAGAGGAGAGAGTGGCTGCAGACGGAACTCAATGGCGCGCAGTTCCTTGCCTTTATAGAGGAGGGGATGAAGAGGAAGACGAGGAGGAGGAAGAGGAGGAAGAGGAGAGTAGGGTCAGGGAGGAAGAGGGGTCGTGACGTAGGCACTTTGCTCGGCGTCTATTCGATGGCCAAAGATGCTCAATGACTTACACGCCGAGTAGGAGGAAAAGGAGGAGCAACAGCAGGAAGAGGAGGAAGAGGATGAAGAGGAAGAGGTGGAGGAGGAGGATGGTTTAAGCGCCTGCTTTTAAATCCGAAGAGGAACGGCGCTGGCGAATATCAGTCGAATGGCATCGACGAGAGGAAGAGGAGGATGCTGTATGGAAGTAAAGACACAGAGGGGGATCATCACGTGTCTCTTGTCTCTCAGGATACAAACACCTGCCAACGACAAACAGATCGTCGCCGCTCTAAACCACAGAACGTCGTCGACTGTTCAATATACTCTGGCGCTATATAAGCGATTACATTCGCCGCGCAAACAGCAGCCACACCTTCATTCAGATCGATGGCGCCATAGAAGTTATCGGATTTGATTAAACATTGGGGGCATTGATACTCGTGTATACCTTACTGTTGATGTAGGTCGCCGGAAACGCACGGTTAGTTCTATCGATTGGACTGGTATAGTTGATGTCTTCGGAGGACGGAGCTCGTGATTGTGGTGGTGGTGGAAGCGGTAGAAGTGGTGAGAGATGGAGTGGTGCTGGATCTTGGCTTCGTCTGCACAGTCGCAAGTGGTCGGCTGCTGAACTGACTGCAGTCATGCTCTTCGTAGCATCCATTCTCCTGCTTATCATCGGATTGCTTCTCACAGGTGAGGCACACGAAAAAATCAATTACGTCACTTGGACACGACGACAGACAAGCGGGTCCACGGGCACACACAAACAAACAAACACGCAAGGTAACAGACAGACAGACAAATTGTTTTGGACGAATTATCAACCGCAAAGCTTCCTATATGAATGTGTGCGTAACTGTATGTAAATATATGTATGCAAATATGTATGTAAGTATATTAGGGTGGTCCTTATTTGTAAACTTTAACTTTTCTCATGGGCACCCTCTAGTTTTGTTTCCATGAATGCGAGAACAATTATTCTGTAATTTTTCAGCTCAAAATAATAATAGGCCCATCAGCTGTGAAAGTTTGCTATGGGCAGTCAACACTAATAAGCTGTAATTGATACAAGTGGATAGTCATTGTGATTGATGTTTGCAGTTGCAAATTATAATCTACTAGTACAGGAAGATGCTGTAGCCTATTACAATACCTAAAGCTGTAGCCTATTACAATACCTAAAGCTGTAGCCTATTAAATCCATAAAGTTGCACAAGTGCTATATGAGAACAGCACAAACCAGCAACCAACCCACATCCGTCAATATACGCTGCAGTTATTGGTATTGCGGTGAAACTGTATTTTAGGTTATTCAATTAGGCCCTATGTCATTGATTTTCATGGTAACTGTTATTAAAGAACCTATTAGGCCTAACTGTTATCAATCCAACTTCATTTTAACGCAAAGATTCTTGTCATCTGTCCAACTTCTATTTACGCAAAGAATTACTTTTATCAATCCAACTTCCATTTACGCAGCCAGATAAGTGAAACAATAAAATACACTAAAATACAGGTTTACCGACATTGCTATTTGCTAGGCCTACTGCATAAGCTCACTATTGCATTTGAACCTTGCAAAATGTTGAAAGCTGAGACCATTAGTGGTGAAACTTAATCCTAATTAGTTCTATGAAGTTTATCTGCATGAAGCGCCATTTGTTTGTCAACTTGAACTCACTGTAATTATGAGAGTGACAAAGTTTGTCGATACGTAAGATGGCTTCCAATTAGGGTTGATAATTTTACTGTAGGCCTATTTATTACACTTCCCTACTAATTTAACTCTTCCTTGAGTTCCTTCCGACATCACTTTTATCTCAAAACTTTTAAAGAACCTATTAACAATTTATCATCAGTTGTCTGTAGCATTGTGAGAAGCATAGAGTACTAAGTGCAGAAATAAGAACTTGTACTGGTTCCCTTGTTTAATAACAATTCACGTATAACTGAAAGTTTGAAACAGCCTTCAGATAAATAAGTAAGCATATTGTATATTCTTCAGACTCAATATTAATAAACTCGGCTTAATTTTCAAACATCTAATCGATCAGCTAATCAATTTTCGATTAGAATTGGTTGAAAATTGCTAATCAATTAGAATTAGCATCAGCTAATCGATTACAATTAGAATTAGCTAGTTGTTTAATCGATTAGTTAATCGATTAGCATCTAATCGATTAGTTACCCATCTCTTATACGCTGTAACATAAGTAAGATAAGAGACCAAGTGACTGAGGTCAGATATCAGATACACTCAGAGTGCTGCATGTAAATGGCAAGAAAACTTTAGGAGAAGAGCGGACAAAGAAAAGCAGGAAAAGATTACACCGAAGTGCAGTCGATGCACTATGCAAAATCGTTGTCCAAGTCTACTCCCAGAGTGAGTCTCTATACGGAGGAAATGAGTCAAGAATTCGTTAACAAAATAAAGAAATATTATATCAATCTTAATGAAGTACAGAACAGCTCTCGGTGAGGTTGCCAGTGGGCTGATAGTTCACAATAAACATTGAAAAACGCGTAAACACCACATGCAGTGGGCTTAAAAGAAGACAGGAGGTATTCAGGAGAGAGCAATGACTTCGTCTGGTGGGTGACTCACTAGCCCAAGAGAACTAAAATAGACTTTATTAGTTGTGTTAGTTTGGGCCTCAAATGTTCAACTGCAACCCTAGACAGTGGAGGGAGGCTCACAGCACGAGTCCGCCCACCAACACCAGCGTAAACAGTCAACATTAATATTAAGGCCAAAATGCATAATACTCAGCACAAATAATAAGCAAACATTTATATGCCTGCAAACAAAACTGTAAAATTAGCAGTTCCTTAAGCTAGCCACGGTATGGTATTAGGGACTTCATTTTCTTAGCCTTGGCATACGACAGCAGCTGGCCAGTGCTCTCGTCACCACCTGGTCTTTTCATCGACATGGTACAACAGTCGTTGTACTCATCATGTAACCGAGTGCTAGGAGGTGCAGAAATTATGAAACAACTTTCTGCCCTAGTGGAAAGTTGAACCCAAACATCTCGGTTGATACCACTGCACACTATTCAGCAAATGATAATAATATGTATACGAACTTGTCAAATTTAATAAAGACCACACTCAAATTTCTACACTTTCAATTCTTCTTAAACATCTGTTAAGAAAGTCTTCCTTTACAACATCAGGAATTTGTGATCTTTAAAACATTTTTCATTTAATGAAAATCAGTTTTCAAATGCAACAATTCATACTGTTACACAGTTTTAAGCATATGTATCATCAATCCATGCATAGCATTAGTGACAAAACAGCAATTACATGTAGATGGCATGTTATGAAAAGATTGTATTCTTTGAGATAATTTCTTTCAAGAAAGCATTATTGTTTCAGATAAGAATTCACTTTAATGAAAGAATGTAATCAGTTAAAGCCGTTGGTAGCTTCAGAGCTGGAACAGAGCGAACCGCTTGGCTGCCAACACTTCTAAGTATTGCAATTCGAGCCAACTGCATGAGCAGAATCGGTTGCCCCTGTATGAAGCCTTGAACTTCTGCCATACGAGTCTCGGTGGTGTTATCCAGCTGCACACGAACCTGTTTCATTTGTAACTCGATATCTGATCTACCACAAAAGTTCAGATAATAAGTCAGAAACAAAGATCCTTCAGGAATATTCTGTAGAAACACCTGGAATACAAGTGCTGGTTTATCGAGCTTTCCACCAAACAGCAGCAACAAGCGAAAAACATCGGCAATAACGCTGACAATATCAGCTATCCATTGGCTCCGAATACCCATCAAAGCACTCCAGTTATTCAGAAGAATCACAAACAAACTGTCAACGATAAATCTGGAAATGCGACCATGTGAATCAATTATGTTAGGATTGGCACAACGCAGCAGAAGTAATCGGAATAAGTCTCTGGTAAGAATAATTGCCTGCAATGCCAATGGAAAGTATAGCTCTTTTAATGCGGGATCGACAGCAATGCAGGCAAATTGTTGAAGTATTGTATTTAGCTGACAAATGAGAACCGAAAGGGGAATGTCGCGAATGTTTCCATCAGGATTAGCACCATGTTTTAAAAGTACCGAAGCCGCACTCAGGACAACCTCTCTGTGAAGCGCAACTTCATAAGGAAATGGCTTATTTCGTGGAGCCTTCAGCTCGCAAGTAACTTGTGCACATAGCCGACTGAGTGGTGTTTCCCCCCTTGCAGAACCGACGTTCGGATCACATCCAGATTCAATGAGGAGTTCAATGATCTGGGGTAAATCTTGAGGAACAAATCCATGTGTGAGGTATGGCTTGTACAGATCTGACGAGCAAGCAATGTGCAGCACATTACATTTAAGCCGCCCGGTTACATGCTTCGCATTGCCTCCTGCCTGAAGAATCCTCTGCACAAGCCATGCACCTTGATGTATACCCAACATTAGCGGACTGTATCCTTCCGGAAGTCGGGGGTCGTCGGCATCTAGCACATTCACATCATTCTCACCATCAACAGTGCTCAGAATGTAATCGAGACACTGTCGTGCTCCGTGCAGGCAAGCCAGATGCAAGGGCGTTCTTTGGGTCCTTGTCCTTGTCCGATCGTACATAGGAATCATCAGTTTCACATGATCCGTGCGATCCATCATAACGGCCAATTCAAGAGCAGGAACAACTTCGGTCATATCTTCTTCGCTGAAACGGTTTTCCATATCGACTCGAGCTCCGGCATTCAACAACATCTTAATGCAATCTTCTCGTCCTAAATGAACGGCCACGTTCAGCGGTGAGGGAGTCACGTAGCCAAAGTTATAGTTGACGTCATATCCAGTCTCCAGTAAATATCTAACCAGATCTCTGTGGTCAAAAGAAACAGCGCTACAACATAACAGCGTCCTGTAAACGTTTTTCGGGGGATATTCCAGCCTATCGTAGGCGGCTTCGAATGTCTTCATTACGACTCTCTCATTTTCGCCCTTTCTTAATGATTCGACAATGTTTGCATCTAAACAATACGCCATGATTCCCCCGAACATAGTTAGTTCCGAAATAAACTGCAATTAAAACTGTCTTTTGCCTCTGTTATTTCACTTTGTTTACACAGCAGCTGCTCTAGATCTTTAGTCAACGCGATATCGAAAGATTAGATTTTATGAAGAGCCACGTAGTGTGTAATGAAACAAAACTATGTTAGCGCCATCGTACGGCTGACTGAAGAAAACGCAGTGTAGTTAGAATTTCGACAATTTAAATTATAATTACCATTACCAATATATGTTTTGTATAGTTAACCTTATTATTACTTAAGTTTAATATTATTGCGCTTCTGTTTAAATTCGAAAGCTGCAGCTATTTAAACACGTGTATTGGGAATCGTTCAGCTCGCTGTCTATAGATACCGTAGCCTACATAAAATTATAGGCTTACCTTAACAACGCTGCATATATGTATATATATAGGCTAATCTGGTGTAAATTTAGACCGTAAACGCGGTGGATCCGTTCACTCCCCGGGCGTGAGCGGAATCCAAGCAAATACATTCACGACCGCCACGCTATTGGCTAGGCCTAAAGCATGTCATGTGAACTTGTTAACTAACAGAGGGTCCAGATCCAAACGGTCAGGCAGGCAGGCAGGCAGGCAGGCAGGCAGGCAGGCAGACAGTCAGACGGCTAAAGTGGGTTTAGAATTGAAACGACGAGGGACGTGAGGGGAAGAGGATGAATCTGCAAAGGATTTGTGAAAAAGCAGTGTTCTCAGTTTTGAGTTGATTTGCAACTGATATAACAATAAATGTACTCGATTGTAGGCTATATAGGCCTAATATACGGAAGGAAGCGGTGGAAGATTGCTGACAATGTAATGTAATGTAATGTAACAAAACATTTATAAAGCGCCACTTAAGATTGTCTCAGAAGCGCTCAACACGTGGCCATCAAACAGCTGAAAAAATGCGTCTTTAATTAAGAGTTTAGAGAAAACCAAATTATCCAAATAGCCTCGTGCAGCGCGCAGAGACGGCGGAAGAGCGTTCCAGATCCGTAGCGCCGCAATCGAGAAGTCCCGACGAGCACTGGTGGTGGTTCGAAACGAAGGTATCATCAAGTCATTTCGCGAGGCAGACCGGAGAGCCCGACGACTATAGTTTGAGTGCCAACTGGAAGGCACAGACAATGTTTTCTAATGACGACACAAACCCTAACCCTGACCCTAACCGACCCTCACGGCCTCACGGCGCCATACCTGACCCTAACCGACCCTCACGGCGCCGTATACCAGACCCTAACCGACCCTCACGACGCCGAACCTGACCCTAAACGACCCTCAAGATGTCCGCCGTTTGAAAATCCCAACGTTAGTTAACAAGTTCACATGACGATTCTGTTTTGATTAAGCGCCTGCGAATAGTCTGTTTCCAACGACTTCGATTTTTGGTCGCTGTAGAAATTTCGAGATTATGATTTATATGACTACGAAACTTAGGGGGAAGTGGGGCAAAGAGATTCAACGAGGCAAAGAAACTCAGCGCTATAGAAATTTATACAACCAGAAAACAGGTAACCAGTCAATCTATAAACCTTATAGACTCACTTCCGGCTTAGATGATAGTATTGATATGCTTGGCCAAAAAATGTTTTGTTTCTTATTTTAAGAAAATAGATATTTTGTCATTTGCAATATTGATATAGTTTTTGCTTTCAAATCGATCATCACGTCCATATTGGATACATTTCGGGTAAGTAAACAAATTATTAGTAAGACACGTATCACACTTCAATCAGTGTTTCGTAATCTAGCGTGCACGGACCGCTTCTATTATCACCCCACCGAGAACAGCCTACCTATGGTTTGGGGCAAAGTGATGCGCAACTGAGTTACTTTGCCCCAAGCTGTGTCGTTTTGCCCCAGTATAGTATTACTTTGCCCCATGCCGTATTGTTTTGCCGCAATATAGTATTATTGCTACAGTATTACTTTGCCCCAGGCTGTTTTGTTGCCCTAATGTAGTAGTATTAGTTTGCTCCCGAGATTTATATAAGGTATTTGCACCTAAAATTTGTAGCATTGACCTTTTCCCTTCTTAATTTCCTTTGTAGACATCCTAGGCTACTTCAACCAAAGAAATCATCTTTGGTTATTATTTTGCCTAAAAATATTATTTATGTTAACTCTAAACAGATATTACATTATACTTTCAGATTGAAAATGGTAGGAAATCACAAACGCAAAACTGATATGGCATTGTGGACTCTTGAAACTATGCAGGCAGCCATAACAGATATTAGATCAAATCAAATCAGCCTCAGACAAGCTGAACAGACGTATGGGATATCACACGCCACAATACGGCGCCATCTCATGAAAACAGTTAAAACACCAGGCAAGTTAGGAAGATTTCGATGTACATTGAATGAGGAATATGAAACCGAACTGTTACAGTACATAATTGACATGCAGCAGCGATTCTATGGGTTAAGTTTGACAGATGTTAGACAATTAGCCTTCCAGCTTGCAGAAAGAAACAACATTGATGTTCCATTTTCCAAGGTGACGCAATTAGCAGGAAAAGATTGGATGAGTGGATTCTTGCGGAGACATAAAACGATCTCACTAAGAACACCCGAGGCGACTTCTCTCTCACGTGCAACCGGTTTCAATAGGGTGCAAGTTGGCAAATTTTATAATCTATTAAAATCAGTTTTGGAAACCGAATCTGATGTATGTTGGAACCTACGACAACCGCGAGTGATCAAGCAGAGATTCCGAGAAAGAGGAAAGCCAGCAATCGAATTTCTCAAGCGGAAACCTCAGCAGCCACCAAAGAACAATCAATGAGTGTGCAGAGACCTATGCGAACATCCCGTAATCCTGCGATCACCAAGCCAAGGCCTCCATCTGCAACTCGAGTAATAATTCGAAAGCCTGCATATTTACAAAACGCAAAAAACTGTGCACAGAACATTCCAAATCAACCTGTCGAGGAACAGCAACTTGAACCTGTCGAGGAACAATCTCAACTTGAACAATCTCAATTGCAAACAGTTCAAAGAGTATCAATTTTTGATATTTCACCATTGGTAGAAAAAGGATAGCACAGAAATCGGAGATCATAACAAGTTCACCCTTCAAAAACATCCTTGTTGACAAATTTCAGAGTGATAACATTAAGAAACAAAAAAAGGAAGCTGCAATGCAAAAAAGGTCAACCTCGAAGTGTGCATCAAAGTCTACTTCCAAGTCTTTCTCAAAATCTTCTTCAAAGTCTGCTTCGATGTCTGCTAAACAGTCAGCTTCAAAGTCGGCTCCACAGTCAGCTTCCAGGTCTGCTTCAAAGTCTGCTTCACAGTCAGCTTCAAAGTCGACTCCACAGTCAGCTTCCAGGTCTGCTTCAAAGTATGCTGCCAAGTTCTGTTTGAAAACAGCTTCTAAGAAGACATCTGATATTGAATGCATTTTTTGTACCGAACCTTACGTCGAACCACCAGTGGAAGAGTGGATTCAGTGCCACCACTGCAAGAACTGGTGCCATGAAGATTGCGCGGACACAGATAAACATGACGCCAATGGTAACTTTGTTTGCGGCGAGTGTTAGTTTTCTTGGCTAGAGAACAGTTTCAGATTCAGTTAGTTTGCCATGTTTACTTTGCTCTTTGTTGTTTATTTTACATGCAGACTGTCATAGAAGAACAGTTTCATTTTCAGTTAGGGCCTACTTTGCTATGTTTACTTCGCTGTATAGCTCTATTTAGAAATAATGTCATTACAATAATTGATATGTTTGGTATAATTGGTATGTTTGGTTTTGATAGGCCTACCTGTTGTCTACATTATAACAATAGCGTATCATTTTACCCCGGTGAATGGGGCAAACAGATACGCCTGTTTCACTTTGCCCCAAATGGTGGGGTAAAGTGATACATGCATAGCTTCCAATAAATCACAATTTCCAAAAAAACATCTGTACAATTTCAAATTTTTTCCTTACTAAGGTGTCTATGGATGGTAGAAGCATGAAATTGTACTTGGACCGGAATTGTTTTCCACTGATTAGATATATAAATTTTGACTCTACGAAATGTGTATTCCTTTGCCCCACTTCCCCCTACTTTGCTATTTGTTAAATTCAGTTCTTCAGCCTCGTGCATAATTATGTATGAGGCTGAAGAAGTCTCATTGTAGCAACCAGTCGAAGTATTTGGCTATTTGCCCATAGTTTAGCCTACTATGTTCTTATTTAGTGCTGGGCTTTGGTAAGCACAGTGGCGGTGACCTGAGGATTGACGAAGGAGAAGAGGGTACGGTGCACCATCAGCACCACCAGCGGCTGCTGCTGCAGATCGCCGGTCCATCGTGTCTGTCGATGACGACGGTCATCTGGGTGGCTGGCTACATCTTCGTTCGACTGTGGAAGACAGAGCAGCGCCAGCACAACGTGTCTCTGCACGAGCTGAACGACCGTCTCCAGCTGCACGCCGTCGCCAGGGACCTCCTCAAGGCCAGCCACCACCATGGCCACCATCATGGCCACCACGGCCACCACTCCGCCTCGTCGATGATTCTCAGATCGCCCAGCCTCATCGCATACGACGCTCAGCTCAAACGTCTTCTCAACCGTCAGCTCCAGCGACATCACAAGTCAACTTCCGATCACTGCAGGTTTGTCACAATTGCTTTCAACTGCGATCCTCGATTTTTAAAAATGCGAAATTCTGCATCAGTTTTTTTTAGGGCTGAGCATTTAACGCGTTATTAACGCGATTAATGCGTTAATTAATTAACGCGATTACATTTTTAACGCAGTAAACGCGAATACGCGATTCTCACTGCGCCCAATTAGCCTATTATAGAAATGCGCTGAAACAATTCTTGATAAAACCGCTCAGTTTAAGCTTTAAACTTTACTCAGAGTCGTTAGAGTAGCTGTAGGCCTACTTGTTATCTATTGTGACATGACATTGCGTTAAAAATTAATAGCGTTACGCGGCATTAAAAATTTTAATCGTGCGATTAATTTCGATTAAAATTTTTAATCGTTCCACCCCTAGTTTTTTCTGTTGCTAGTAAAATGTACAGTTCACATAGCACAGAATGAAAGTGCTGTAATTTTGTTTAGTTAAGTGATCGACTGAATAGGCCTAACCAATTAATACCTCAGGTTGCTTTGTTTTAACTCTGCCAGTAGTAAGCTATAGGCTTATGGTGGCTTAAGCCAGGACCAGCAGCTGGTCCTGGCTTAAGCCAATATCAGCTACTGGTCCTAGCTTGGCGGCTATGGGTACGAATAAAGGGTCAAAGTTCAAATGAGGTCTTCCAAACCTACTGCGGGTATGAGAGCCAGGTCAAAGGTCAAATGACCGCCTCGGGCAAAACAGACTCCCATTAAATTTGGGCAAGGGTCCCTCTTCTTGGGTGGGGCGTGCGTGTGCCCCTCCCCCTCCCCTTCCAAGGAGGCCATTTGAGGGGCGTGCGTAGGGCGTGCGTGTGCCCCTACCCCTCCCCTCCATTCTTCTTTCACTCTACACGCCTTAGCAAAGCTCATTGAATATTCATTATTTGGAGGCTGTGCATTCTATTTGGGCCTTTCACACGCATATGTGTGCAGCCAATTTTTATACAAGCAAGCTACCAATTTTTACTCACTAGCCGTCATCTACCGCCCATACTCATCATCCATCTTTGCTCAAGCATTGCAAGGCGCCCATTTTTGCAACTTTTCTTACTACAATCAAGCAGCCATTGTTTTGGCCATTTTTCACATAGCTCACATTTAAGCTTGGAGTCCAACATGGCTAGGCTTTACTCTCGTAGCTGCACTTGCATTCTTTTACATGTGCATTGTTTGGCGTATAGCAATTTACACTTAGGTCAACTTTAGTGGTAGAGGCCATTATACGCAAGCACTCAATTCTTTTGGACCATACACCCATTTTCTCTTAGGCACACACATTTTAGGCTCAAGCCTACAACTACAAACCTTGCAACTCCATCTTCGTCACCCAGCAAGGCGCGCAAGCACTTAGTGTGGAAGCCAAGGCAGCCAGTGTTTGCGCTTGCATGTCATTACAGCTCGTGCCTGACCATTTAGCGTTGAATATTTAGTACTTGCACCCTTTTGAGGCACAACAGCATCTTACTCTTAGGTAGCCATTCTTTGGGCTCGCCTTGTTTTTCAAGGCTGACTAAGGCCAATTTATTATTCAATAGGCACAAATCGCAATGTTTTTGTGCGCTTGCATTGAATTAGAGCGACAACCTTTTACTCTTAGACAGCAAGACATTCGTTGGGCTTGCCTTGTTTTACAAGGATGACCAACGCTTATTGAATATTCATTATCCTTAGGCCCGTTTACACTTGCACAATCATCGCCTAAACTGAATTTAGCATGGTATTCAACTTTTGCAAAGCACTCAGGTGTCTTTGCTCTATTGCATTCTCCTACAGCTCACGCATTTAGTTATGCAAATCTTTCAACAAAATGAACTTAAATCTGAGAAAAGTTAAACTGAAATCTCAGTTTCATTGAAATTCTCGGTTCAGTTTCGGATAGTAAGTGTCTTTTACAGATGGCGCATGAGCGAGAGAGAGAGAGAGAAGGAGAGAGGCGTTTTGGCAGAGCTGGAGGGAGAGAGAGATGGAGGGGGCGATAGAGAGAGAGGGAGAGAGGCGGTTTGGCAGAGCTGGAGGGAGAGAGAGAGGGAGGGAGCGAGAGAGAGAGAGATGGAGAGAGGCGTTTGGCAGAGCTGGAGGGAGAGAGAGAGAGAGGGAGGGAGCGAGAGTGAGAGAGGGAGCGAAGCGCTTTTGGCAGACAAGTAGCGTGTGAGCGAGAGAGATGCGCGGCTTATATTTCTGACCTGGTGGTTTTACAACTTTTACATTTCAGACACCTAAAACTCACACTCAAAGCTAGCTTCACAGTAGAATATTGCGAGTTTGTAGAGCAAACCTGCCAATTGTAGACGTGCGTCATTTAGAATGTGTGTATTTACTTAACAGACTTATAATTTTCTATACAGCTTGGAGACTTAAGTTGAGAGTTTATTTAGCGAACCGAGGGTTTGAGCTGTTGTATGGAGAGGTGTTTTGAGACCATGCATAGTGCTCTTTTACGACAGTTGGCAGGCAATCAAATGTTTTTAGTTGTGTAATGCATTCCACAAATGGTTCTTAATTCTGAAAAATCTCAAATTCATTGAAATTCTAGAGTCATGGAAAAACCCCACTTGGTTAATTTTGGATAGCAGGTGACATTTACAGGGGCATGGACACAGCGATATTGAGAGAGCGAGAATGAAAGAGGCATGGAGATAGGCAGAGTTTCTCTCTACAATCTCCATTACCAGACGAAACCTGTTTTTAATAGCTCGCTTACAGCAAAGCTCTCAAGTGTACACGATTAGTCATTATGGAGGGTAGGAGGGTGAGAGAGAGAGACTTACTCTCTGTAATTGTCAATTTTAATCGCCCCGAATAAGAGCCGAATCATTATTTTCGCTTGGCGAGAAGAGCATTAAATAGTTTTTGGAGAGAGAGCAAGAGAGACGTGTAAAATGTTGGTGTTTAACAGCTGAATTTTTAATAGTGTTTAGCGGAAGAGAGGGGTAATATGAAACCAAAATCTTTAAAGTCAATGCAAGGAAGGTTAGAAAACCGAGTCGTTTGGTCGTTTCACCAAACGGCGAACCCATGCTGTATACACAGCGGTAAGTAAGTATGAAAATGCAAATCTTATACAGTTGATGAGTTGTGTAGAGTCGGCGTCGTGGCCAGGAATGAATGAAGTAGCATCACGCGTTTCGATGGAAATGCTTAAACTTCTATTCGCAAGATGCCACTTTAGAAGTTATCGCAAATTTTTAAGGTGTAAGAGCTCCTTACAACACGCGAAAAATGTAGAACACGAAATCATTGTGATATTTGTAAGCTTGGCTGACAGTACAAGACTTTGTCGTATTTTCACACACTTTTCATGTTGCCATACCACGAGAGCTCGGTTGAATGAGGGAGGGGTTTTCCCCCTAGCCCGCCCGCCTACCCTATAGGCCTACGCTATAGACCAAAGTGGCAGTGCCACTTTGACACAGGCATTATAAAATTTTAAAACAGCACGTTTACGCTCTGTAGAAGATGGAATCATCACACGGAAATGCATGTCGCAATAAACATGTGCTTAATCAGTTAATATTTTTCCGATTATAGGATTGAGAGGTAAGCTGGCACGAATGTAGGCTTGTCCAAAATATTGGGGGGGCATGGGATCTGGACATTCAGTCTCAGACACTCAGAGTCAGAGCTAGGCTTGATTGTCATCGTTCATCAATCAATGTTATTCATCCGATCTTCGTTAAAACAGTTTCCAGTCCAAGTTCGTCATTAAAACAAACCATTGGAAACAAAGCGAAGACCTTTCGACGCATGTCATTCCTTTGTACGAAATCATTACATACAGATTCAAAATCAAGTTGGTCAGTTTCGGTACTTCTGCGACTGTTTTTGACTGTTTGAAGCTTTTTGTCTTTGTCATAGTTGGCTACTATCGCTCGAATCTTGTCCTTATTTTCAAGTACATAATTATCACTAGAAAAATAAGAAATAATCGCATGTCCCCTATGGGCTTCCTTATGTATACAGGACACTACATAGTACATCGTCAAAGTCAATGTCTTAAACAATACTACCTTAAATTAGAGAAACATTAAGAGAGACAGAGACAGACATGGAGAGACAGGGAGACACAGAGAGACACAGAGAGACACACACACAGAGACAGCGAGAGACAGACAGACACAGAGAGAGACAGAGGAACAAGGCACGCATTATTTCAGGCATTTCTTAAATTCTCGAGCTGAAGGGTTAAAGGGCATGCAGACTGCAGTGGAAGTAAGCCTTCAAGGGAAAATCATGCCTGCAGCCGGACTCAGGTTGGCTGTAGGCTATATTGCTGTGTGCATCACGCATACGAAGTCTGTGACCCTATAGTATCATGTATCATGGAACACCCGTCATATACAGGCTACTGATCAGACTGCAGAGGCAGAGTGCTGAGACATAATACTGTACACAGGCCTTTTGAACTCCGTGCGCGTTAGTTTGAAAAGCCGTTCGCACACGTGCACGCTGGCTAGCAGTACGGCACTGCTCGATAAAATAATTAAAATAAGTAAACCTGGAGATTTATTATTATCACAGTCTACAGAGCTTAGATGTAAAAATTTACATTTCTTATTTCTTGATAAACACGCGTTTTCAACGTTTTCTTAGCATGTAAAGGAAAAGATTCACATAGGGCCTATCTAAATAACTGGCAACAAAGCGTATCAAAATTCAGTAGGCCTACCTGGTAGCAAAACATATAAGATTTTAAATCACTCGTTTATGCAGTGTGTTATTATGTGGCATCAATATATTTACTTAAAAGTGCAAACGTTTTTTACATCTAGATTATCAGAACTTTATTACGCCCGAAGGCAGAAACAAAACATATATGCACAGGGTAGGGCTATATCATCATCATCATCAGTTCCTGACGCCAGCCACTTGGCGGCGATGGGTACGAATAAATGATCTCCATTGTCCTCGGTCTCTTGTCAAATCCATTGCTCCCCTTAGTGTCAGTCCAAGTGATGTTATGTCTTCATTTTATATTGTCTATCCAGCGTTGTCTTGGTCTGCCTTTGTGTCTTTTTCCTTCAAATCCTGCGTGTAGTACGCTGTGTCGAATTCGGTCAACTGGCACTCTTTCTACATGTCCAAACCATCAGAGTCTTTGTTACACGACTTTGTCTAGCAGGGCTATATACATGTAGACTAAACTTACCTCCTGGTGTTAGGACGCTTGAAGAAACTAGAATTATTGTTTGTCGATTGCTAACTCGCTTCATTTTCCATTTAAAAATAACTGAATCACGCAAAATACCCGAAAACGCTCAATGCAATGAAATCAGAATAGCTGTCGATAAGACTGTCAGAGCAACCAAGGACCTATTATACACTATATATATATATACATTATTATATACACTATATACACTATCTATATATAAATATATACACTACATATTATATACTAAATACAGATTCCTTGAGAGCAACCAAATGAAGAAAGCATACGAAAGTACGGTGGCTCAGAAGGACCAAGTTGTTTTGTTTGAAAAAGGATAAACCCCACTTTAAAAAAATATAAATTCTACTCTGGATTTTTGGGGGGGCAATGCCCCACCCATCTCAATTATTGGGGGGGCACTTGCCGATTATAGGATTGAGTCTACGCCTCTGTAAGCTGGCACGAATGAAGGCATGAAATTCCAAGTTTTGTCGGTCATTGCCTGAAATTGTGGGCGTGTTTCTTTAGCAGCAGCTGCAGCTGCTGCCACTGCCGAACGTCATACTTTGAATCTAAGAGAGAGAGAATTAAGGTCACCTTCGTGGCTTTCCATGCATGTCATTGCCACAACTCTGAGAATATTCGCAATCGACGGTTTTTTCTCACACAGCAAACGTGTTACTCGATAAAAAGTTAAACTTGTATCTCCAAATTTTGACTGTGCCTCACATCTCCAGAAAGCTGAGAACATAAGGTTCTCAACTCTGTTCTCAACTCAGAAAGCTGAGAATCTAAGGTTCTCAACTCAGAAAGCTGAGAACATATATGTTCTCAACTCTGTTCTCAACTCACAAAGCTGAGAATCTAAGGTTCTCAACTCTGTTCTCAACTCACAAAGCTGAGAATCTAAGGTTCTCAACTCTGTTCTCAACTCACAAAGCTGAGAACCTAAGGTTCTCAACTCTGTTCTCAACTCACAAAGCTGAGAATCTAAGGTTCTCAACTCAGAAAGCTGAGAACCTAGGGTTCTCAACTCTGTTCTCAACTCACAAAGCTGAGAACCTAAGGTTCTCAACTCTGTTCACAGCTCTGAAAGTTATGAATCAAAAGTTCTCAACTCCAGAAAATGAAAATCAGTGGCTTACAACTCCTGATAATGAAAAAACCAACGGTTCACAAGCATGCTGCTGATAATGCATGTGTTGCTACAATCTCTCACACCTGGTATAGCTTTAAAATTTAATGAAAATTTGTGTAAGCGGCTGCAAGCAAATTGAGAGTAAAGTTTCGCATGCTCAACCATTTCAATTAGATGCTAATGCGTAGTCTTCAACCGCCGCTGGAAGCTGCTATAAACAAGCTGTCAGAATCAATGCTGCTCTCATAGTTCACAGCTACCGCTAGATGCTGCGATAAACACACTTACTTATTTACTTAACAGGCCGTCAGAATGTCAGGCCTGTTGCTGCTTGTAGCCAAAGCTGTTATCAAACCGATGAAATTATAGAGTTGCAGTGCCATTGTTTAAACGATCAATTCACGGAGATCACAATGTCCAAGTTTGTGCATGTGGCATGTAGCACTTTGGTCTCTCGGTCGACTTATTATGACCACTCTAATGTACTTTGAACCTCACGCGTCTGTGGTGGCAGCTAGCGAGGCTGTTATCGAAGCATTGAAATTACACATGGTCTTTGCTTAAACTTTCAACTCAATGTGTGCATATATGTCCATTTCACATGTGGCATGTAAGCATGGTCATTCCCTCAGCTCATACTGTATATTGAAGCTCAGCAACCATGCAAACGATGACAATGGACAGTAAAAATGCGCTGTTTCTTGGGCATTAAAACACGATAAATAAAGCTCGTGTAGTGAATTTTTGATAATTTAACTTTTTATCGAGTAACACGTTTGCTGTGTGAGAAAAAACCGTCGATTGCGAATATTCTCAGAGTTGTGGCAATGACATGCATGGAAAGCCACCAAGGCGACCTTAATTCTCTCTCTCTTAGATTCAAAGTATGACGTTCGGCAGTGGCAGCAGCTGCAGCTGCTGCTAAAGAAACACGCCCACAATTTCAGGCAATGGCCGACAAAACTTGGAATTTCATGCCTTCATTCGTGCCAGCTTACATCTCAATCCTATAATCGGAAAAATATTAACTGATTAAGCACATGTTTATTGCGACATGCATTTCAGTGTGATGATTCCGTCTTCTACAGAGCGTAAACGTGCTGTTTTAAAATTTTATAATGCCTGTGTCAAAGTGGCACTGCCACTTTGGTCTATAGCGTAGGCCTATAGGGTAGGCGGGCGGGCTAGGGGGAAAACCCCTCCCTCATTCAACCGAGCTCTCGTGGTATGGCAACATGAAAAGTGAGTGAAAATACGACAAAGTCTTGTACTGTCAGCCAAGCTTACAAATATCACAATGATTTCGTGTTCTACATTTTTCGCGTGTTGTAAGGAGCTCTTACACCTTAAAAATTTGCGATAACTTCTAAAGTGGCATCTTGCGAATAGAAGTTTAAGCATTTCCATCGAAACGCGTGATGCTACTTCATTCATTCCTGGCCACGACGCCGACTCTACACAACTCATCAACTGTATAAGATTTGCATTTTCATACTTACTTACCGCTGTGTATACAGCATGGGTTCGCCGTTTGGTGAAACGACCAAACGACTCGGTTTTCTAACCTTCCTTGCATTGACTTTAAAGATTTTGGTTTCATATTACCCCTCTCTTCCGCTAAACACTATTAAAAATTCCGCTGTTAAACACCAACATTTTACACGTCTCTCTCGCTCTCTCTCCAAAAACTAGTTAATGCTCTTCTCGCCAAGCGAAAATAATGATTCGGCTCTTATTCGGAGCGATTAAAATTGTCAATTACAGAGAGTAAGTCTCTCTCTCTCTCACCCTCCTACCCTCCACGGCCCCATGCCGCTTTCATTCTCGCTCTCTCAATATCGCTGTGTCCATGCCCCGTAAATGTCACCTGCTATCCAAAATTAACCAAGTGGGGTTTTTCCATGACTCTAGAATTTCAATGAATTTGAGATTTTTCAGAATTAAGAACCATTTGTGGAATGCATTACACAACTAAAAACATTTGATTGCCTGCCAACTGTCGTAAAAGAGCACTATGCAGGGTCTCAAAACACCTCTCCATACAACAGCTCAAACCCTCGGTTCGCTAAATAAACTCTCAACTTAAGTCTCCAAGCTGTATAGAAAATTATAAGTCTGTTAAGTAAATACACGCATTCTAAATGACGCACGTCTACAATTGGCAGGTTTGCTCTACAAACTCGCAATATTCTACTGTGAAGCTAGCTTTGAGTGTGAGTTTTAGGTGTCTGAAATGTAAAAGTTGTAAAACCACCAGGTCAGAAATATAAGCCGCGCATTTCTCTCGCTCACACGCTACTTGTCTGCCAAAAGCGCTTCGCTCCCTCTCTCAATCTCGCTCCCTCCCTCTCTCTCTCCCTCCACCTCTGCCAAACGCCTCTCTCCATCTCTCTCTCTCTCGCTCCCTCCCTCTCTCTCTCCCTCCAGCTCTGCCAAAGCGCCTCTCTCCCTCTCTCTCTATCGCCCCCTCCCTCTCTCTCTCCCTCCAGCTCTGCCAAAACGCCTCTCTCCTCTCTCTCTCTCTCTCGCTCATGCACCATCTGTAAAAGACACTTACTATCCGAAACTGAACCGAGAATTTCAATGAAACTGAGATTTCAGTTTAACTTTTCTCAGATTTAAGTTCATTTTGTTGAAAGATTTGCATAACTAAATGCGTGAGCTGTAGGAGAATGCAATAGAGCAAAGACACCTGAGTGCTTTGCAAAAGTTGAATACCATGCTAAATTCAGTTTAGGCGATGATTGTGCATGTGTAAACGGGCCTAAGGATAATGAATACTCAATAAGCGTTGGTCATCCTTGTAAAACAAGGCAAGCCCAACGAATGTCTTGCTGTCTAAGAGTAAAAGGTTGTCGCTCTAATTCAATGCAAGCGCACAAAAACATTGCGATTTGTGCCTATTGAATAATAAATTGGCCTTAGTCAGCCTTGAAAAACAAGGCGAGCCCAAAGAATGGCTACCTAAGAGTAAGATGCTGTTGTGCCTCAAAAGGGTGCAAGTACTAAATATTCAACGCTAAATGGTCAGGCACGAGCTGTAATGACATGCAAGCGCAAACACTGGCTGCCTTGGCTTCCACACTAAGTGCTTGCGCGCCTTGCTGGGTGACGAAGATGGAGTTGCAAGGTTTGTAGTTGTAGGCTTGAGCCTAAAATGTGTGTGCCTAAGAGAAAATGGGTGTATGGTCCAAAAGAATTGAGTGCTTGCGTATAATGGCCTCTACCACTAAAGTTGACCTAAGTGTAAATTGCTATACGCCAAACAATGCACATGTAAAAGAATGCAAGTGCAGCTACGAGAGTAAAGCCTAGCCATGTTGGACTCCAAGCTTAAATGTGAGCTATGTGAAAATGGCCAAAACAATGGCTGCTTGATTGTAGTAAGAAAAGTTGCAAAAATGGGCGCCTTGCAATGCTTGAGCAAAGATGGATGATGAGTATGGGCGGTAGATGACGGCTAGTGAGTAAAAATTGGTAGCTTGCTTGTATAAAAATTGGCTGCACACATATGCGTGTGAAAGGCCCAAATAGAATGCACAGCCTCCAAATAATGAATATTCAATGAGCTTTGCTAAGGCGTGTAGAGTGAAAGAAGAATGGAGGGGAGGGGTAGGGGCACACGCACGCCCTACGCACGCCCCTCAAATGGCCTCCTTGGAAGGGGAGGGGGAGGGGCACACGCACGCCCCACCCAAGAAGAGGGACCCTTGCCCAAATTTAATGGGAGTCTGTTTTGCCCGAGGCGGTCATTTGACCTTTGACCTGGCTCTCATACCCGCAGTAGGTTTGGAAGACCTCATTTGAACTTTGACCCTTTATTCGTACCCATAGCCGCCAAGCTAGGACCAGTAGCTGATATTGGCTTAAGCCAGGACCAGCTGCTGGTCCTGGCTTAAGCCACCATAAGCCTATAGCTTACTACTTCTGCCTGTGTCTTGTATAGGTCAGCTGAGGTTGGTTCGAGGCGTGGCTCTCACTGCTCGATGGTTGTCAGTTCCAAGTGTCGTCCAACCAGCCTCCTCTCCTCCTCCTCTACCTTCAAGGCCCGCCATTTATCCGCCGACGCAGGGAACGCGGACACACCCCAGTCCTTCTCGACCGCCGGGAGTAGCCACCGAAGCCCCAGAGTTGTCAACGGATCTTCGAGTTTCGACTCGACGATGGAAGACCTGGAGCATTATATCATCATCCACAGCAAGGTCTCGACTTGCAGCTCCCTGTCGCTGGCCGGAAGTCGGAGCAGCCGGACCTCGAGCAGCGTCGGGTCCTTCCACTGGGACATCCAGACGCCAGCCACTCATGAGGCCACAGACCCAACTAGAAACAGTTCAACGTCCTGCAGACGACGTGGATCGAGAGACTTCAACGAAACGAAGGAGGATTCCGCTGCCGCCACAGCGCAGGCAAAGAGGGGATCGGCGTCAACGCTGGAAGTGTCCTACCATCCGCTTTTTCTCGCAACAACGAGACGAAACTCCAGTTCTTCTTGTAACGGATCGAAGAGGACACCCTCTGGAGCGGGCGATCGGCGACCGTCATGGACCGCTGGGACACTGTCGCCCCCTGCAGCGTCCTATGCTGCCCCAGCCGTACTCAGGCGACCCCCGTCAGTCTCAGCCGTCCATCGCAGACAGGACAATACATACCTCTTAAAGACCAACACTACTACCACTCCATCCTAGAATTAGGACTCCTACAACACCTGTTGCGTCTCGCAACTGACAGTAACATCGAACTCCAGTTTCCTGTATCTGTGTGTTCTACTGTCTGTGTACTTCTCTGTGTGTCTCTGTCCAGAATTATCAGTCTCTTTGTCTGTGTATGCATCTGTCATTTAGGCCTGGTCTACCGGTCGCTGACGTATACTTCAGTTTCTAAATTCTTGGACTATGTCAACAATGCTCGTCTGTATTTTGTGTACTCTGTATTAATGACGCAATAAAACCACACGATAGGCCTACAAAGTTTAAAATATGGGTCAGAAAGGGTGTTTTCATTGGGGTTCTCTGGCTTAAGTTCTAACTCAGGTTCGAACCAGATAAATCAATTTCGGATCTTGTCTTTTAAGATTAGATCCGACACTGAAAGTTAGTTTGAGTCGAGTCGCGTTTGACCAAATCTCTTAAGAAACACAACATGACAACCACGTTACTTGTAGTTAACAACTTCTATTGCGCCGGTGTCCAGTGCACAAGGCATCAACCGATGGCACACGTTTGTTCAATGCGTAGCTTTCGGTTGCTAAGTGGCACGTACGGGTCCCCCAACCCAAAAACGTTATCGTGTAGTATTTTGTGAGTACTGGCAGAGGATCATATTCTCACATTCAGATTCAGATTCATATCTTCGCATCAATCGGATTATTGTGACGGAAAAATACGCCAAATTATTGCGCAGAAATGGCTACCACCTGAGGCGCTCGCTATTAAGGAACTCTTCTGGAGTGATAGGCTTAGAACAGGAGCTCAAACTGTTCTCGTGGACCTTACTATAGGACCGGATCGTTTCTACCTCGAGTTTGGCAGAAAATTTGTTGACATTCGGGTCAAGATGCAACTTGACAGGATACTAGAGATGTGCCGCTGGTCATAGGCCTGGGCACGGACCCCTGGATAATATCTTATTATAGCCTATTATAGGAGCCAGCGGCCTGGGTGACTTAGATCGCGCATGCGCGTCTCTTTCTCTGCCATAATACGTTCCAGAGGCTCGTTTCATCCGCGAATTAAATACTTCTATTGCAGTGCCATATAGGCCTACATTGGCAGGAGTGTTACAGGAACAGAAGGGGTCTACAAACTCTACATGCAGAGTTAATGGCTCTGTTGCCACTTCGCTGGTCTGCTTTTAGTCGACGTCTGATAATTGTACCCATCTAGCGAATTGAACAACAGTTGTCGACCGATACTGCGTGATGTAACTTTTCCATGGGCGCCCGCATAAATTTTTGCAAGGGGCAGAACCATATATACATGCAGTAGGCCTACTAGAATCCTTGTGGAGGGAAGTAAACATCCTGTCGGCTTGCCCATGTTTCCATATGGGACCAATAAGGGCCTATATGAAAATATGGGGGAACGTTTATGACCTATAGGGCCTACTTGTAAGGAGGGTACGAATTTGAAAGTAGGACCTATATTTTGGCAACAGTTGAAAATCAACATTGCAACATTAGGCCTATAGGCTTTAAAGAAGACAATAATTTAAAAAAATTATATTGTTTGAGTAGACCTACATGCATATAGGCCTAATTTTAGAAAACAAATAGTGAAAGTAATATAGACTGTTCAATATGGAAAACTGAATGCTGACAACTAGGCCTACATGTATGATGTAGGCCTACTTAAATTTAAAACTCAAGGCGTCAACTATCACTGCCGAATTCGTTCACCGGCTCATATTCTTCAAACATTCTCTATTTTACTCTAGCCTATATTCGACGGAATCGACGCACACTTTCCCTTTCTATGCCTCTAGCTATTTCACAAGCCGTTGAAGACCATTCTATTCAAGCAAAACTGTAGCCAGAAATCATAAGCTGTTGGAGTCGAATTCTGATAGATCGTGGAAACAGTCGACAGGTACAACGTGCACAGGTGAAAGGTATTTTGACTGTTTTTCTTTGATTTGCCTTGTAGGTCCATAATGCACGGTTAGTCACTAGAGGTCGCAGTGGTGCTTTCGAAAGTCTATTCGAGGCATTGGCTAGCCTACATTAAATTTTACTAAAAGCAAGCGCAGGACGAATGTTCATAATTTCTTTTTGTCGTGACTATTCACTATTAAATTAATAAGCTGCACATCGATGGACTGATTGCAGGTCGATCACAACATTGCAGAAGCAGAATTAGGCGCCAGGATTCACAATCTGTGATTTTTACTCAGTGGTTAAATTGCTCATCCAGAGGTGCCGCGGGTCTCAAAGTCTTTATGAATTTAAAACTTCAGCCTAACTGGCGAAACTATTACCGTTATATTTGTGTTTATGTATGTATGTATGTAGTTATCAATACTTATCATTTTTTGACGTTTTCTAGTGTAAAAATACTCGGATAAAATAAAAAAATGCTTGAAACAAGGCACATCATCGATTATTGCAAGCATAAACATTAACTTACAAGAAAAATAATAATATCTTTTCTTTAATTTAGCGCCTGACAAACGCACTGCGCTGTACATTTACATGTTATGCAATTGAACAATCTTAACTAGTTAACTACTAACAGAACAGACAGCTTGTAATACAACGGCGCTAATAGCAGCCTACAAAGCAAAACCGCCCAACGCGGGCTCGAACTCGGTACCTCTCGCACTCTTCGCCAGATGTTATCCAACGCGCCACCGGACCCCATTTAACATCATTTAACATCATTTAACATAGCATTTTACAAAGGACTAGACTTTGGTAGACATATCAATGCAATAACATACAAAACACTTGACAGCAAATACCAAAAATTAATAATTATGCGGAATATAATGTACTTTCACACTGAAGAGCTCAGTAAATAAAAATTGATCTAAGCTTTCTGACTAGACTTAGATCATAGGTGTTGTGCATCAATCCATGTACAATAATAAATATAAGCCCAATGAAAAGCTGAAAATTAAGCAAGAGTTGCAGTACTGTCATTCTGTCAATGCGAACTAAGAAACATTTCCATACTGCCCTGCGTGCTTCGGTGGCTTTGCGTGTTTTAGCTGCTTTGCAGTTGCCTAAATCTGTTGCAGCATGACGACCCTTAGCAATACATGACTGCACGTACGTGTACGTCGTAGACGAACGACGGTGGATTCCACTCATGCAAAGGCGGCCCAACATTGGAAATGAAAATAATAGAGGTTTGCAAATTCAGGTCATTTTGCTAAATCCACGTTCACATTCAGCAGTGCTAACAGGCAGTGTGTGGATTGCACTGATAAGTCTTTTAATTTTTTTCCATGAAGCCTCAGCACCCTTCACATCTTTGAAGTCTCTGTATTCCTGTTTTAAGTCATTAGTGCATGGAACCAAAAACTTACTGCATGCCAGCCAGCATTAGTTCATTTCCCCCATATTCTGATGAGACAGTTGAAGGCCAAGAAGTGGTCAACAAAATGCTAACGCATTCAATTGTGAGTTTCTCAGACAGAGAGACAGACAGATAGGGAAGCAGAGGAAGAGCAGGCGACTTAAGTAAACACGCACAGGCCACGTAGTTTTCTGTGATTCTAGTGAATAATGAAACGCACTGTGAGGCTGACGAATAGGTTTATCTGATTTTGGGTGGCGGGTCTCCTTTTTTAGGTGGCGGATCTCATAATTCGGGTGGCGGGTCTCACAATGCAGGTGGCGGGTCTCAAATCAGAGGTGCCGGGTCTGAAGTCCGAGGTGCCGGATCTCAGACCCGGCGAGACCCGGCTGAATTTAACCACTGTTTTTACTACGGTTTCAACTGTGTTCGATAGTCTAGTGGCGACTGATGAGCCTGCTGGACTGTCAGTGGGGAAGTTCGTTTCGATATTTCGGCTCCACCTGCGTCACCTAGCCAACTCAGCTATAATGAGTACACTGACCGTACACTGTCAGTGGGAGATCAAACGGCGAGGGAAAGGACTGGCCATCCGCCCTCATATACAGAGGCTAAGAACATCGTAATCATAAACTCCTCATTTCTAAAGCGCTATACACTGAAGCTAAGCGCAGAACTAGTGTTGTTTTAATAATGTCTCAATTTTAGTTTCAGTTTTAGTTATGATTGTTAGTCCTCATTTTTAGTTTTAGTTTTAGTTTTTTATTGTGTGTCAATATTAGTTTTAGTTTTCGTTTTAGTTTTATGGATCAATTTTCGTTTTAGTTTTAGTTTTAGTAAGCTAATTTTAGTTTTAGTTTTAGTTTTAGTAAGTTTATTTCAGTTTTAGTTGTAGTAATTTTTTTATTTTACGTTTTACCAATTATTTAATTCCACTTAAATTTTAAAACACAAAAAATAAATATTCAGGGTTTGATTGTCCCAGCACCACCAGTCACTTTAAGTTTGGTAATTTCGCATATTAGTGTTCCTAATTATTCGCCATTTATTGTATGAGTTTTAGCGTTGGTCGAATACAAGTTGGATTGACGAAAAGAATTCTTGCTAAATAGGGCCTAGATGTCGCATTGATGAAAAGAATTTTTTACTTAAATAGAAGTGGGATTGATGAAAGGATTCTTGCTTAAATAGAAGCGGGATTGATGAAAAAATAATTGTTGTTTAAATAGAAGTTAGATTGATGAAAAGAATTCCTGCTAAATAGAACATGGATTGATGAAAAGAATTCTTGCCCAAGTAGGAGTTGGATTGATGAAAAATAATAATGCTACAATGGACGAATAATTAAGAACGCTAAACTGCGAAATTAGAAGTGCAGTGTTCAACCTAAAGTTGAATACAGCACTTGTCGCATCAAGCTCAATACTATAATAATAAACAGGGCTGTCCTTTGGTCGATCATTGATAGCCTACTCGTCACGCTACAAGTGTGGCTTTCGACATTAATTAGGCCTAAGTGAACTTGTGGCAGTAAAGTACCACAGCTTTTGTTCAAATCGAAATAGATGAATTCTTAGCGGAAAGTATACTAAAGAAAAGCTGGAAGTAGCAACATCTCGTTCTCATTCTCCTCGCGTGTCTTAAAATAGATAAACAAATGTTAGCAGAGCGTATAGCCTACCGTTTGCACATAATTAAGTAAGTAAAGAAAAATTACAAAGAAATTATTTTGTGATAAATATAGTTTTAGTTTTCGTTTGATCAATTTTCGTTTCGTTTTAGTTTTTATTGCTACAAATTTCGTTTTAGTTTTAGTTTTCGTTGTCTCCGTATTTTAGTTTTAGTTTTAGTTTTCGTCAACGAAAATGTTCAATTTTCGTTAATTGCCATTTTCGTTTTCGTTTTCGTTGACGAAAACAACACTACGCAGAACACCAGCTAAGCTTCTACCCAACTTTACACCCATTTCAGCTGTCGTCCGTAATATTGAAAATGTAGCCTACGCTACCGTACATATTACTTACATTTTAAAGGCGGTCGGTACGGTTTCAAGGCGGGGACCAATAACGACAGGTTCAGAAATCGAGAAGGATTCTGCTTTCTGTATGCCGTCCAAAGTTTTGACGACTTTAGTTAGTCATGTGCAGTAGCTGGCAGACTGCCGACTTACTAAGATTTTCCCGCATGCACGGCGTGGTTTGGCTCAGCCAGCGAAGTGGACTGGCGAGACCAAGTCATTCAGTTTGCCAAGTGGGCTTGTTGGGCCAAGTCACGCAGAAGACTGGCTACGCCAAGTCACGCACATCGGTCGCTAAGATAAGTCACGAGGATAGTCCGAGTCACGAAGCTGAGATACGAACCATTTAATTAAAAGAAGAATTTTAGTTAACACTTTAGCATAAAATTGACCACAAGTCATGTATGCATGATTAGGCATGTTAACCTGTCAAAAAACCGTCACCTTTCCTTTTCTTGTTTTCCTGTTTTTTGGTTCATTTAGTTTCTTTCTGTTTTTTACTTTAACATTCACTTGGTCACTGCAAGTATGTTTTCAATTATAATCTTTCTTTAAAGGCCACCATTAATTTTCTAATGTAATCTGTAATTTGGTGTCCCTACTTAGCGGGATTCTTTATCCCTTTAGGGCCTCCTTTTTTTTTTTTTTTGTAGCCGTGTTGAAATTTATATGTAAACCTGATGATTTTGTTAATTTGGTTGCAAAATAAACATGTTGATTGATTGATTGAATAGGCCTATCACTTTGATGTTGGCTAGGCGTGTACTTTTATGTGAAGAAAAAGGCCTACATAATGCAGTTTGCCCAAGACTGAGCCCCATACAGTCACATTCACGCAGCCAAGACCAGGTCCGCATCGTGTCACTATCGTAGTGAAAATTCGAAGCAACACGCAACAGCCGTGCACTGCATAGGTGCACCTGCCATTTGACGTATGAATCTCCACTAACAGGCTATGCATGGAGACGACAGTAATAAGTTGCACCGAAGAGAACGGAAGGTTTCAATGCATTCACATGCTGTGCACCTCGCAAATAGGCTTCGTCGGTCTAAAGCAGGCTTGCGTACAGATATTAAAAACGCACTGCTAAGTGCAACGATCGCCAAGTCTTGCAGATGATGATGATGGCGCACGATCGAACATCGCATTGCACTGTGCGGCCTGCTGTTCTACGGGGCCTCCACTAATCCAATGCAATTTATTTCCCGTGCTTTCCATGTGACGTCCTGCAGTACACCTTTCACAGTTATTGCAACAACAGACTTGAATGAATAGGGACCTCTTCCGTCGTCTGTCCATCAGCTGCACCCATTATATGCCACACACAAGGCACAAACACAGACACACACAGACACACAGACACACACACAGACACACACAGACACACACACACAGACACACACAGACACACACACACGCACGCACGCACGCACACAGTCATCTCTGTGTTTGCAGGCATATCAGATCTTGAAGTCAACAGGCCTCATTTCGCTTCAACGCATCCAAAATTCTCTGGCTCGCGTATAGTTCTGCGAATGCATCTTCTCACTGAAACTCATTAACTCTACTCGGTCAGCTACATTGGCTTCCTGTAGAATTCGGAATACAATTTAAACAGTCTCATCTTACCTATAAAACCCTCATAACGAGGACTTCTGCCAACCTTCGATCACTACTCTCTGTATACTTTCCGCCACGCAGTCTGCGATCTTCGGGTAGAGCGTCGGTATAGCACTGTCGTTGTAGCGAGTATTCCATTTTGCTGCTCCTTCGGAGAGGGAACGACTAACAACAGTGTTTGTCCGCAGTTCGACGCCTTTCTCTTTCTTCACAAAAACGCTGGGCCCTATTAACAAACCTGGGCTTGCTTGTATTTCAAGATTACGCTTGTATCTGTAGATACAAGAGAAATATGCCATCTTTTCCAGCGCCTGCCAGTTGCGATCCAACGCTTCAAAACGACGCCAGCTGTCGCCTAAATTCGCAAAACTTTCTCTCTCTCTGACTTGACGGGGCTTAGCCGACCCAGGCATTAAGCAAATCTCTCGTAGACCTATTATTTTAAATCCCGAGGATTCATTTGTAGGCCTACCTCCGGAAAATAATGTTTATAGGCCCTACACTGAGGTAGAAATGTCTAAATAACAATAGTAACAGTAATTATAATAATAATATCAATAAAATAAAAAATATTAATATAAAGTGCACTTGAAATCTTTGGAAAGACATGGCCTTGCCCACACTGTTATATAATAATAGGTCTTCAATGAATAGAATAATAGGTCGACTTAACTGGTTTGTGTACATGTAGGCTACTCCCCCAAACCGTAGCGTCACATCATCAAATTCGGAGTCTGATTACACCTTAGAACTTTTATTTTCTTCTAAGAATTAATGATCTTTTGAAGTTTGTTTTTCAGAGTTTTTGATTCGGTTTCACGTAACTAGGCCTATTAAAAAAGAACCGGCTATATATAGGCCTAATAACTTTCCTTCAAAAACTGTCTGCCTGACCCCTTTAGATTTTGACCTAGAACCGATATTACCCCTCCGCCTATCGATTTTGTTTTGAGCTAGCGCCTGTGAATAGCCTATGCTGGTTCCGCGATTTCGCCTTTTGGGGGATGTAAGAATAATACCATTACGAAAAACACCGCAAACCGACATCTGGCGAATAAATGGTGAGTTAAAGTTCATCATCTATAATAGCGCTTAGGGACCGTCCATAAATGACGTCAGGCACCTAGGGGAGGGGTCGGAAATTCGTGACGATGTGTGACATGGAGGTGAGGTTTGAGAAATGTGTTGAGATATGTGACGTCACATCAGGTCTATGTAATTAAATTTAACAATTGACAGCAATTTAATTTTAACAATAACATCTCTAATTTTGAGTATTAAATTGTCATTATTTTTTTGATTATTTTAATGTATACGGGCAACATTATTAATAACATTTTTTTTATTATTTAAATATTTGGTCACCGTCAGATTTTTAAATATTCATCCGCTCCCTATTTTTTCCATGGAGGAGCATTTTTCTTCCCCATGTGAGAACGGAGAAGCATAAATTCTGTAAATTTTGGGATAAATTGTTTATATTAAACATTTTAATTCTAATGATTCTACCGGAGGTTTTCATTCTGTTATTGTGGTAATTCTACTCTTTCCATTTTGTTTAATTGTTTTACTATAAAATTTTCTGAACATCTATAGTCATTGGTTGGACGATGAATATTCAAGTTAATTTTATGCTAATATCAGCTTTCCAACAACTCCTTTTTAATACCTGACTTTCTACTGTAATACAACATCAGAGTGCAGCGCCACATTAGGCTAAATACTTATTACAATGACAATAAATAAATGTGATTTGAAACATGCTTTATTATCCAAATGGAAATTTGGTTTTAGTAGGGAGGGGTCAGAGCTTTGTGACGTAATTTTCAGGGTGTTACTTTTTGTGATGAAGTGTGACGACTCTGACGAGGGGAGGGGTTAAAAATTGGCCAAAAATTGCGTGACGTCTATTATGGACGGTTCCTTAATAGGCCTAATAATCGCATAACTTTCAACGTTGGACAACAACTCGCGAGAAATGTACTGAAAGCCTGGATTTCATGCTATACCCCGCAGCCGATCGAGTCGATCGATCGAGTCGATCAAGTAAACTCGGCCAAGTCGAGTCGATCGAAAAATCGTCGACTCGATCGACTCGCTCGATCGAGTCTATCGTAAACTCGGCCAAGTCGACTCGACTCGACTCTGAAGTATTTTACTTACTATTTTTTCACAAAATGACAGACCTTATGATATAATGACGTTATTCTGTGTAAACAAACAACTACCGTATGAACCCAATATGAAGTTCAGTGCAAATAATGACCCTCTTGGCGCTTTCTTATTAGCAGAAGTTATAGAGATACTTTTACCGTGAAAATTGGAGCGATAAAGATGTGTAACAGCAATGTATAAAAGAAGTCCTCAGAAATGTTTGCGATACAAGACGTGGTCATGACCAGGTCATCGAAAGTCCTGATGATTACTACACCGGGTGGTCAAACATATTTGTGAAGCACAATATTAGTCTACATGGCTTTGCTTAACTTGTCCACGTTTCATACTAAAAAAACTTATGTTTGAATAATGTTTCAGGGTCCTTCACTATAGATAGGCTTAGAAGTCGAATCTTTAAAATAAGTTCTTATAAGTCCCATTCTTATCCAAATAAGTCTCTTTCTTCTCGTAGTATTCGTTTCTCAAAACTTCATCACCGTCGTCATATGCATGGAGCCGGAACACGTAGCCTGATGATGCTCTTATCTGTTATGCATATCTGATGATGCCCTTTGAACCCTTATCTGATGATGATCATTATTATTCAGACCTTAAACGTAAGCATAAAACGAACTCAGCAAAAACACTCAAAGTCTTATAACAGAAGGCTTTTGAGGTAGAGATATTTTGGACCATCCTGTAGAACAGAATTGATGGATTGTCTGTTTTTTAAAGACTATGCACATTGGGCGATGGCAGATGTGGTGATGGCACATGGATGGATGGTACATGGATGGATGGCACATGGGGTAATGACAACATGGAATGATGGCACATCAGATGAACAGTGCTGCGTAGTTTTTCGCTGCAGTATCTGCTGTGCAGTCTGCTGGACATAACAAACAAGCGGCGTCTAAAAAGTGCATTTGCGGATGGTCTGAATTCCGAGGCCTCCTCTCCTCGTCTGCATATGGCGTGCACCAAGACGAGGAGAGGAGGCCTCGGAATTCAGACCATCCGCAAATGCACTTTTTAGACGCCGCTTGTTTGTTATGTCCAGCAGACTGCACAGCAGATACTGCAGCGAAAAACTACGCAGCACTGTTCATCTGATGTGCCATCATTCCATGTTGTCATTACCCCATGTGCCATCCATCCATGTACCATCCATCCATGTGCCATCACCACATCTGCCATCGCCCAATGTGCATAGTCTTTAAAAAACAGACAATCCATCAATTCTGTTCTACAGGATGGTCCAAAATATCTCTACCTCAAAAGCCTTCTGTTATAAGACTTTGAGTGTTTTTGCTGAGTTCGTTTATGTTTACGTTTACGTCTGAATAATAATGATCATCATCAGATAAGGGTTCAAAGGGCATCATCAGATATGCATAACAGATAAGAGCATCATCAGGCTACGTGTTCCGGCTCCATGCATATGACGACGGTGATGAAGTTTTGAGAAACGAATACTACGTTTTCGCAAGTCTTTCGAATGAGGAGCTTATAAGAACTTATTTTAAAGATTCGACTTCTAAGCCTATCTATAGTGAAGGACCCTGAAACATTATTCAAACATAAGTTTTTTTAGTATGAAACGTGGACAAGTTAAGCAAAGCCATGTAGACTAATATTGTGCTTCACAAATATGTTTGACCACCCGGTGTAATAATCATCCGGACTTGCGATGGCCTGGTCATGACCACGTCTTGTGTCGCAAACATTTCTGACGACTTCTTTTATACATTGCTGTTACACATCTTTATCGCTCCAATTTTCACGGTAAAAGTATCTCTATAACTTCTGCTAATAAGAAAGCGCCAAGAGGGTCATTATTTGCACTGAACTTCATATTGGGTTCATACGGTAGTTGTTTGTTTACACAGAATAACGTCATTATATCATAAGGTCTGTCATTTTGTGAAAAAATAGTAAGTAAAATACTTCAGAGTCGAGTCGAGTCGACTTGGCCGAGTTTACGATAGACTCGATCGGTGAGTCGATCGAGTCGACGATTTTTCGATCGACTCGACTTTGGCCGAGTTTACGATCGACTCGATCGATCGACTCGATCGGCTGCGGGGTATAGCATGAAATCCAGGCTTTCAGTACATTTCTCGCGAGTTGTTGTCCAACGTTGAAAGTTATGCGATTATTAGGCCTATTAAGGAACCGTCCATAATAGACGTCACGCAATTTTTGGCCAATTTTTAACCCCTCCCCTCGTCAGAGTCGTCACACTTCATCACAAAAAAGTAACACCCCTGAAAAATTACGTCACAAAGCTCTGACCCCTCCCTACTAAAACCAAATTTCCATTTGATAATAAAGCATGCTTCAAATCACATTTATTGTCATTGTAATAAGTATTTAGCCTAATGTGGCGCTGCACTCTGATGTTGTATTACAGTAGAAAGTCAGGTATTAAAAAGGAGTCGTTGGAAAGCTGATATTAGCATAAAATTAACTTGAATATTCATCGTCCAACCAATGACTATAGATGTTCAGAAAATTTTATAGTAAAACAATTAAAACAAAATGGAAAGAGTAGAATTACCACAATAACAGAATGAAAACCTCCGGTAGAAGAATCATTAGAATTAAAATGTTTTAATATAAACAATTTATCCCAAAATTTACAGAATTTATGCTTCTCCGTTCTCACATGGGGAAGAAAAATGCTCCTCCATGGAAAAAATAGGGAGCGGATGAATATTTAAAAATCTGACGGTGACCAAATATTTAAATAATTAGAAAATTATTAATAATGGTGCCCGTATACATTAAAATAATCAAAAAATAATGACAATTTAATACTCAAAATTAGAGATGTTATTGTTAAAATTAAATTGCTGTCAATTGTTAAATTTAATTACATAGACCTGATGTGACGTCACATATCTCAACACATTTCTCAAACCTCACCTCCATGTCACACATCGTCACGAATTTCCGACCCCTCCCCTAGGTGCCTGACGTCATTTATGGACGGTCCCTAAGCGCTATTATAGATGATGAACTTTAACTCACCATTTATTCGCCAGATGTCGGTTTGCGGTGTTTTTCGTAATGGTATTATTCTTACATCCCCCAAAAGGCGAAATCGCGGAACCAGCATAGGCTATTCACAGGCGCTAGCTCAAAACAAAATCGATAGGCGGAGGGGTAATATCGGTTCTAGGTCAAAATCTAAAGGGGTCAGGCAGACAGTTTTTGAAGGAAAGTTATTAGGCCTATATATAGCCGGTTCTTTTTTAATAGGCCTAGTTACGTGAAACCGAATCAAAAACTCTGAAAAACAAACTTCAAAAGATCATTAATTCTTAGAAGAAAATAAAAGTTCTAAGGTGTAATCAGACTCCGAATTTGATGATGTGACGCTACGGTTTGGGGGAGTAGCCTACATGTACACAAACCAGTTAAGTCGACCTATTATTCTATTCATTGAAGACCTATTATTATATAACAGTGTGGGCAAGGCCATGTCTTTCCAAAGATTTCAAGTGCACTTTATATTAATATTTTTTATTTTATTGATATTATTATTATAATTACTGTTACTATTGTTATTTAGACATTTCTACCTCAGTGTAGGGCCTATAAACATTATTTTCCGGAGGTAGGCCTACAAATGAATCCTCGGGATTTAAAATAATAGGTCTACGAGAGATTTGCTTAATGCCTGGGTCGGCTAAGCCCCGTCAAGTCAGAGAGAGAGAAAGTTTTGCGAATTTAGGCGACAGCTGGCGTCGTTTTGAAGCGTTGGATCGCAACTGGCAGGCGCTGGAAAAGATGGCATATTTCTCTTGTATCTACAGATACAAGCGTAATCTTGAAATACAAGCAAGCCCAGGTTTGTTAATAGGGCCCAGCGTTTTTGTGAAGAAAGAGAAAGGCGTCGAACTGCGGACAAACACTGTTGTTAGTCGTTCCCTCTCCGAAGGAGCAGCAAAATGGAATACTCGCTACAACGACAGTGCTATACCGACGCTCTACCCGAAGATCGCAGACTGCGTGGCGGAAAGTATACAGAGAGTAGTGATCGAAGGTTGGCAGAAGTCCTCGTTATGAGGGTTTTATAGGTAAGATGAGACTGTTTAAATTGTATTCCGAATTCTACAGGAAGCCAATGTAGCTGACCGAGTAGAGTTAATGAGTTTCAGTGAGAAGATGCATTCGCAGAACTATACGCGAGCCAGAGAATTTTGGATGCGTTGAAGCGAAATGAGGCCTGTTGACTTCAAGATCTGATATGCCTGCAAACACAGAGATGACTGTGTGCGTGCGTCTGTGCGTGTGTGTGTCTGTGTGTGTCTGTGTGTGTCTGTCTGTGTGTGTCTGTGTGTGTGTCTGTGTGTCTGTGTGTGTCTGTGTTTGTGCCTTGTGTGTGGCATATAATGGGTGCAGCTGATGGACAGACGACGGAAGAGGTCCCTATTCATTCAAGTCTGTTGTTGCAATAACTGTGAAAGGTGTACTGCAGGACGTCGCATGGAAAGCACGAGAAATAAATTGCATTGGATTAGTGGAGGCCCCGTAGAACAGCAGGCCGCACAGTGCAATGCAATGTTCGATCGTGCGCCATCATCATCATCTGCAAGACTTGGCGATCGTTGCACTTAGCAGTGCGTTTTTAATATCTGTACGCAAGCCTGCTTTAGACCGACGAAGCCTATTTGCGAGGTGCACAGCATGTGAATGCATTGAAACCTTCCGTTCTCTTCGGTGCAACTTATTACTGTCGTCTCCATGCATAGCCTGTTAGTGGAGATTCATACGTCAAATGGCAGGTGCACCTATGCAGTGCAGGGCTGTTGCGTGTTGCTTCGAATTTTCACTACGATAGTGACACGATGCGGACCTGGTCTTGGCTGCGTGAATGTGACTGTATGGGGCTCAGTCTTGGGCAAACTGCATTATGTAGGCCTTTTTCTTCACATAAAAGTACACGCCTAGCCAACATCAAAGTGATAGGCCTATTCAATCAATCAATCAACATGTTTATTTTGCAACCAAATTAACAAAATCATCAGGTTTACATATAAATTTCAACACGGCTACAAAAAAGGAGGCCCTAAAGGGATAAAGAATCCCGCTAAGTAGGGACACCAAATTACAGATTACATTAGAAAATTAATGGTGGCCTTTAAAGAAAGATTATAATTGAAAACATACTTGCAGTGACCAAGTGAATGTTAAAGTAAAAAAAACAGAAAAGAAACTAAATGAACCAAAAACAGAAAAACAAGAAAAGGAAAGGTGACGGTTTTTTGACAGGTTAACATGCCTAATCATGCATACATGACTTGTGGTCAATTTTATGCTAAAGTGTTAACTAAAATTCTTCTTTTAATTAAATGGTTCGTATCTCAGCTTCGTGACTCGGACTATCCTCGTGACTTATCTTAGCGACCGATGTGCGTGACTTGGCGTAGCCAGTCTTCTGCGTGACTTGGCCCAACAAGCCCACTTGGCAAACTGAATGACTTGGTCTCGCCAGTCCACTTCGCTGGCTGAGCCAAACCACGCCGTGCATGCGGGAAAATCTTAGTAAGTCGGCAGTCTGCCAGCTACTGCACATGACTAACTAAAGTCGTCAAAACTTTGGACGGCATACAGAAAGCAGAATCCTTCTCGATTTCTGAACCTGTCGTTATTGGTCCCCGCCTTGAAACCGTACCGACCGCCTTTTGAAAACATAATATGTACGGTAGCGTAGGCTACATTTTCAATATTACGGACGACAGCTGAAATGGGTGTAAAGTTGGGTAGAAGCTTAGCTGGTGTTCTGCGTAGTGTTGTTTTCGTCAACGAAAACGAAAACGAAAATAGCAATTAACGAAAATTGAACATTTTCGTTGACTGGCAATAAAACTAAAACTAAAATACGCAGACAACGAAAACTAAAACTAAAACAGAATTTGTAGCAATAAAAACTAAAACGAAACGAAAATTGATCAAGCGAAAACTAAAACTATATTTATCACAAAATAATTTCTTTGTCATTTTTCTTTACTTACTTAATTATGTGCAAACGTTAGGCTATACGCTCTCACTAACATTTGTTTATCTATTTTAAAGACACGCGAGGAGGGCCAAAGACGAGATGTTGCTACTTCCAGCTTTTCTTTAGTATACTTTCCGCTAAAAGAATTCATCTATTTCGATTTTAACAAAAGCTGTGGAACTTTACTGCCACAAGTTCACTTAGGCCTAATTAATGTCGAAAGCCACACTTGTAGCGTGACGAGTGGGCTATCAATGATCGACCAAAGGACAGCCCTGTTTATTATTATAGTATTGAGCTTGATGCGACAAGTGCTGTATTCAACTTTAGGTTGAACACTGCACTTCTAATTTCGCAGTTTAGCGTTCTTAATTATTCGTCCATTGTAGCATTATTATTTTTCATCAATCCAACTCCTACTTGGGCAAGAATTCTTTTCATCAATCCATGTTCTATTTAGCAGGAATTCTTTTCATCAATCTAACTTCTATTTAAACAACAATTATTTTTTCATCAATCCCGCTTCTATTTAAGCAAGAATCCTTTCATCAATCCCACTTCTATTTAAGTAAAAAATTCTTTTCATCAATGCGACATCTAGGCCCTATTTAGCAAGAATTCTTTTCGTCAATCCAACTTGTATTCGACCAACGCTAAAACTCATACAATAAATGGCGAATAATTAGGAACACTAATATGAGAAATTACCAAACTTCAAGTGACTGGTGGTGCTGGGACAATCAAACCCTGAATATTTATTTTTTTGTGTTTAAAATTTAAGTGGAATTAAATAATTGGTAAAACGTAAAATAAAAAAAATTACTACAACTAAAACTGAAATAAACTTACTAAAACTAAAACTAAAACTTAAACAAACTTAGCTAAAACTAAAACTAAAGTTAGCAAACTAAAACGAAAATAGATCCATAAAAACTAAAACGAAAACTAAAACTAATATTGACACACAATAAAAACTAAAACTAAAACTTAAAATGAGGACTAACAATCATAACTAAAACTGAAAACTAAAAGTGAGACATTATTAAAACAACACTAGTTCTGCGCTTAGCTTCAGTGTATAGCGCTTTAGAAAGAATTCCGTCGGAACTTCTGGTGGAAATCTTCGGATGTGTGCCGAACGCCGAACGAACCTTGTAGTTCACATTCTGCAACAATCGACCTTCGACTAAGTTTAGCCGTTCGAACGCCACACGCGACTTATCCACGCGAATGAACGCTACACTTCACATGTCCATCGACAGTTGTCCGAATGTCTAACTATGAAGGTTATCGTCAGAAGCAGCTTCGTCAATCGTTTCCCAATCGACCACGTTCTTTACGTTGACCATGTTTCGCAAGGATATCATCAATGCCATCGACCTAGTTTCATAATAGTCTCTCTCTCTCTCTCTCTCTCTCTCTCTCTCTCTCTCTCTCTCTCTCTCTCTCTCTCTCATGGTGCCGCCCAGCTGTGAGTATCAAGCATCGATTTATGGCACCCGAGGAGAGGAGGTGCCTGCTGCCTGCCCTCGCAGCAGCAGCGGCGGCGGCAGCAGCAGCCCCCGCCCTACGTCAGTGCTTACGAACCGACGCAAGTATAGGCATATATTATCGCAAGCCTTCTGCGCAATTCATTGGGCCTACAGTGGCGGCAGCTCGTATAACCCCGTATGCGCTGCTACTTCCCTATTCTAGAATGATCTGTTTAGTATCTCCTGAAGGCTTCATCTGTACTTGATTTTTCTCTGCATTCCAGTTTGATCCGTTATATAGACCACTTTTAGGCCTACTGCAGTTTCGTGCTTTGACGTCGCGACGGAAATTTGACAGCCTCATTGGAATGAAAACGTGGACTCGAACCAGATGTTAAACTCTGTGCATGTCTCTATCCAAACTTCAACTTTCAAGTTGTTTTGCAATAATTCATCGACTTTACGACTTATACTTGAAATTCAATACGACCGAATCCCAATGAATAGCGGGACATTTGCTAGAGCTCGCTCTTTAGCCAGCATTGCTATCAACTCGATCGATCGATCGTAGGAGAAGCAGCGGAATTCCGTTTGGGATAGGTTGAGTGTAAGGCTGTTGCTACGCTCTGTCAAAATACCAGAGCACTCTGTCTCCTTTTCACAAATCTTTAGAATGAGGAGCTTATAAGTAATATAAGAACTTATTTTAAAAATTCGACTTCTAGGCCTATCTACATAAGGACCCTGGAACATAAGATTTTTTAAATGTAGCCTACGAGTTAAGCAAAGCCATGTAGGCCTAATGTTGCACATTTCCCACTTCACCAAATATGTTTGACCACCCGGTGTAATAATCATCCGGACTTGCGATGGCCTGGTCATGACCACGTCTTGTGTCGCAAACATTTCTGACGACTTCTTTTATACATTGCTATAGTTTGCGGCGGGTTCGCTGTGGTATAGGCCTACTTATGATCTGTGTCGAAGAAAATTAGGCCTAAATCTACGTCGATAGGCTTCTGCTATATATGTTCGACGTTAAGCTGTAGGCCTATTTAGAAAATTAAAAACATATACTTAGTTCTTAGTATTTCCCCCCTCAATTTGCGTCCCCGTTAACGTCATATAGGCCGGCCTACATGAAACATTGAAGCCCATTTATGCCCATCGCCAATAATATTCCCATTATGGGTTGCGTATAACATAGGCCTACTGTCACACTTAATGGTCCACGATTCGACTCGGAGTCTTGGATGGATCCAGGAGTTTCAACGATCATACTTAAATGGCAACAAAAGGCTTAAGAGTTGACGTCAGCAGAAATTAGTTTTGAACAGTTCTACCGTTCATATGTACAGATATATTTCACGTTCGACTTGTAGTAGTATGGTATTGAAGTATCAGTATTTATACATTTTCTGTGATAACAAAAGATCCATTAGCGTCGCGCTTCTTCTTTATCCGAAGACTTTGGGACTGGCACTGTCAGAGTACCAAGCAACTGGCGACTTATAAGACGCCATATGGCTTTATTGCCAAATTTTCACCATATTTTGGGTCAGTAACTATCTCCAGTGGCAACGTACATGAAAATGCCACTAGTGGTATAATTTAACATCGAAACTGTTACATTACAGGAGTCTCAGGACGCATGAAATCCATGTTTTCAAGTAAGTTTCCATTTCTGCTTGAGTTGTTGTCCAACGCGATTTGAAAGTTATGCGATTATTAAGGAAGGGGCCGTCCATAGTAAAGACGTCACGCAATTTTTGGCCGATTTTTAACCCCTCCCCCTCAGAGTCGTCACACTTCATCACAAAGTAACACCCCTGAAAAATTACGTCACAAAGCTCTAACCCCTCCCTACTATTTACTAATTATTCCTACTACTTTTACTACTAGTCCCCCAGTGATGGGTAATTAGGATTTTGTAACTAATTAACTAGAATTAGTTCGAATTTCATAATTACAATTAGCATTTTTAGGAGAACTACTTAATTAGAATTAGAATTAGCATTCAGCTAATTAATTAGAATTAGTTGCTGACATTAGAATTCAAAACCACACAAAAATGTTTTTACAAGTTTGGCATTCAATCTATTGGACAAATATTTCAAATTATGACGAAAATCAAATTTCAATGGTCTTTATCCAATTTCTTCTTATTACTGTGGAAAATGTTTTTATTTATAAGAGATCATAATTGCACTTTGGAACAATCATGAGTTATAAAGTATTGTCTTCAAGCTTATTTCTTTACTCATTTGTAACAGTGAGTACAATGTAAATGGTGCACATAGAATTAAAAATATTCGCTTCCATTGATGCTGATGTTGCAGGAACAACATGATGTTTCAGATGCATCTGGAAAACTCTGAGAAGTCTCAGATTAATTTCTTACTAGAAGCTTATAAGAATGCTGCTGCCAAGACATGCGTTTTCCAATTAATTTTAATTTAATAATGGATTCGTTTATGTACTAAAATTTTCCATAAAAACATGTCATAACAAAAGGCAATTCTTCTTTCAAAGATATCGTAAAAAACTAAAAACTAAAAATATTTGTTGTCAATGTCAATTAGTTACAATGAAAGCATCCAGCAAGAAGTAAGTAAGGAAATATGTAGGCAAGGTAATTATGAAGCTAATTATTAGACTTTAATTAGAATTAAACAACTCTTAATTAGAATTAGAATTAGCAACATTTTTTTAACTAATTAATTAGAATTAAATACCAAGCTGATTAATTAGTCAATTAATAAGCTTCTGATTAATTAGTTACCAGTCACTGAAGAAGCCCCAAATTAAACAAAACAGGTACAGAACACACAAAATTACTTTAAAACTCATCCACGGCCACCAGCTCCGACAGTCGCACAACCTTACAATGACCACCACACAACGACCACCATCACCTCCACCACTTCCATCACCACTTTAGCCGCCTCCACCTCATCCCATACAACCTTCCACACCATTTCAACAACACTACCACCACTCACCATTACATAGGAATCTCATGACAGCATCAGTTCCCTGGTTGCAGATACCTAACAACAAAACCACACAAAAGGAATTCCATTACTGGGAGGGGTTTAGGTGAATGCTTAACACTCCGGCACAAAGATCAGCACGGACGCAGGATCGATGCCCACTACCCTCCCAAAGGTCGACTGAGCCTTTCATTCGCCAGATGGCATTGACAGATGGGCGCCGTGCATGGCTGCCATACAGTTAAATTCGACTCCTGTAATAACCTGTAATCATCCATTCTTACTATGACTTATAATCATACTGCGTTCATGTCAGTTTGAATCAATAAACGAAGATTATTATTATTATAAATATTACAAACAAAACTGGAATAGAGTTCTACAAACATAAAAGAACCTACAAAAATATCAACATAGCATGATCAAACCAGTGAATCATTGCCAAAACCACTCAAGCCTAATAAAAACCAGTGAACCATGACAAAATCCAACAAACAATGATCAAAACTAGTAAATCCTGATCAAAACCAGTATTGCATGACCAAGACCAGTCAAATGTTATCAAACCAGTAAAGCATGACCAAGTCCAATAAACCGCAAAAGCTACTGAATCGTGAGAAAAACCAATAAAGTCTGACCAAAAACAGTGATGACAATCTACAACCAATTTAATCAAGACCAAGTCCACGCAAGACCAAAACCAACAAACCATGACGAAACTCAATGAAGAACAAGTAAGTAAGTAAGAATATTCTTTAATGAGAAGCATTAGCAAAAGCACAGCACTGTGCAAGCTTAATACATTCAAACAAACAAACAAACAAAAAATGCATACCGTAGATACGCGAGTATACCGCGAGGTTTTTATTCCACATTTCGGAGCAGCAATTGGGGTATTCGCGATATATTTGAGGCAACTCTAAATTTTACTTTTTTACACAAAATATGAAGTCATTATTTGAAGCTTTCACAACTACATTTATTCGCGATCATCGACCACTATTGTAGCTTTAAAAGTAAACACATGGCGCCGATGGCGGGAAGGCTGCTTCTCATAGTTCCGGTAGACTGTTTCCCCGCAGTTCTTATTGACAGTAAGTAAGTAGTCTATTTAGAAGCACTAGCAAATGCTCAACTAGTAATTTGGCCGTCAGGCCTATAATAAATCTGATAATCGACCATTAATACGGGAATTCTAATTAAATTGCTGAAATATGCGTAGGTATTTATAGGGTCACTTAAGATGTGTTGTAATTTAGTTATGGTATGCGTAGGCTATAGGCCTAGTAGGATGACGTTTCCAGCTGCATGTACTTTCTAGGATGGCCATACAGATCATGTGTACAAGTGCCCCATGCACATATTTTACGCCATCAACTTCTTCCAATCAAATTTGCCCTATTAGAAAATTTTGAATGCCTTCAAGTTATATTATAATTATATGGTAGAACCCAAATCATTCAAGTCATAAATAAAATAATGATTATCCGGACTGCATGGCTTCTGGTCGTTTATTATAAAAGTTATCTATAACAAGGTGGAACCAGCAGTAGCTGAAGAAATTAATGAACTGTTAGCTTACTTAGCTAGTGATAATTCTGACGGATTTTAGTAAAGTACATTACTTATAGCTTTTGGAAGCTTAACATTCAAAACTAATTCTCCAATTTTGAACCGTTTTGAACATTATTGAAACAGCTAAGTAAATCGCGCATGGTCCGCTTAGTAACCTATTTCCGCGCTCTTACCAAATAAAACTCTTCTCAGCCTCTACTACTCCCTTGTGTACCCTTACCTCTCTTATGGAAATGTAGTCTGGGCATCAAATTATAAAACTAGGCTAGGGAGGCTTCTCATACTCCAAAAACGAGTGGTTCGGGTCTTGGCCAGGGCCCCTTTAATTCTCATACTTCTGCTCTATTTCAAGACCTTGGAATAATGAGAATAGACCAAATTAACTTCTATCAAGTGGCTGAATTTATGTACCGTTATACCTATAACCAGCTCCCAACTGCATTTTCCAATTACTTTAAATCTAGCTCTGACCTGCACACTTACAACACGCGCAACAAAAGCAATAAGTATTATGTGGAATTCTCTCGCACTAATATACGTAAGTTCTCGCTTATCTCATGGGGTCCAAGAGCCTGGAACAGTCTCCCCTTCTCTCTAAGACATACTCCCAACCTCCATGTATTTAAAAAAAGCTCCGTGTTTACCTTCTGTCTCTGGATAAGCCTCTGCAGGTCTGAGTAATAGGCTACTGTCGTGTTCCTATTTAATTTTGTTTTTTCCTATCTTTTTCTATTGTGACTATCTCCATGTAATTATCTCTTTGGTTATTATTATTTTATTTTTATTTTATTTTTAACTTCAGTTATGTTTTCTGCAACTTTTGTTACCTATAAACAATGCATAACTAAAGACCACCTTACTTTTGGTAATGGCTATCGCTTCTCTAATTGAAACTGGGGGCCTTATTAGCGGGACCTAGGTCCCTTTAGGTCTCCTTTATTGTCCCTTCTATTCTATCCCTTTATGCTTTCTACTGCGGATTTAAAACTGTATTTACGTAAATATTTACATTGAATATCCTTGGCTGTTCGTTTTTTACTTTTCCTTAGCATTTGTGTGATTTCATGTAATCTGGCAATTTTTGTTCTTGAAGGTCAATAAAAATGATTTGATTTGATTTGATTTGATTTTACTTACTATACGAAATCATATTTAATGTCTTTGGTACCTAAATGAACTACATTATCACTCACATGTTGTGATACAGAAATTAAACAAACAAATAAATCAAACTGATGTCCAGTTGTTTAGATTTTATTTATAACATTAAATTTTTTGTAGATAAGCAAAGATCTATTGTGTAGTATGTAAGTAAAAGTAAGTAAAATGTGCGTTTTATTTTACCGCCTGCAAACGCATTGCGGTAGTTAGGGATCTTTACAGCATTTTGACATGGTTATGGGTGCGTTTTGGACAAGATTTAATAAATAACTAGAATCAACACACACCAAAACCAAAGTTTGACGATCTAATTTCTTGAGAATTTCGGCAATTTTATCCCTCGCGTTATATTCGCGTCTTGCACTTTTTACTCATAAATCTGCCAAATTTGTATACCTCGCGGTATATTCGGATGGCGTTATATTCGAGTATCTACGGTATATACAAACCAAGAACTGAATGAGACAAGTTATTGTATATCAAGGGAACATGGGGAGGAAGAGTTAAGGTTAGTCATAGGGGGGAAATGTAGAAAATTTGAATAGCCAGATCTAGGTCAACCTAGACTGACCTGACTCTGGATAGACCATCTTCTCAGCATCTAAGTTCAGGTTCTCCAGCGTTCGTACATGACCGAGCTGCTTCGGAAGATGCGTCACAGTGTTGGCGGAGACGTCAAGGATTCGCAGAGAACGCAGGCCACCAATCTCATCCGGAAGAAACTTCAGTCGATTGTCTGAAAATCAGAGACAGAAAGAAAAGAAGCTACATAAATGATAAATGATTGGGGCGCGGTAATGTAGGGCTATGTTCGGTGCCTTGCAGCCGGAGGGTTGCGGGTTCGAATCCACCTCAAGCCGCCGCGTAAGGACCCTGGGCAAGTCCTTCACTCGCAATTGCTCATGCGCTTTGGCGTGAAACTCCGATTCAGTGTCCGCACTGTAGTCGGGAGCGCCTCTGAGTAGAAATCTTGAAGGGGCGCTATAACAAGTGCTCATACATACATACATACATACATACATACATACATACATACATACATACAACTGTAAGACAGAAAATGAATTCCATCGATAGATGACTGTCATCTGCACTTGTCAGATGCAAATAAAGGCTACCTACTTAGTACTTACTTACTCTAACCGTTTTACCATGATGCCAGTTAATCGTAAAATCCTGTCACCATTGCAACTAAAATACAATGATTTCATGAACCCTGATATCAACAACTATGGCTAAGAACTCTTACTCCTCATCAACTATGACCTTATGAACTATAGATCATATCAAATAACTAGGGTCTCCGATCTATGGAACTACAATCTCAATTATTCTATTAACTATGTTCTTCTAACAACAACCCCATACACTAACGATCTCCACGAACTACAACCCCATTACATGTAACTACAACTCCATGAACAATGACCCTAATAGCTATGACCCTATGAACTACGACCCCAATTTCGGATAACCTGACCCCTTGATTGAGCTACAAACTGACCCCACAAACTTCAATTCCATGATCTCATTCACTGTGACCCCCAAGAACTACAAACTCCAGAAACTATGACTGCCATGAGCTACAACACCGCAAGTAATGATCCCCTAAACCAGTGCTTCCCAAAGTGGGGTCCGCGGATCGGTGCCGGTCCGCGAGCCCTCAGTTGCCGGTCCCCAAAGTGAGTCATGAAACTGGTCAAATTGTCTCGGAATCAAGAAATGTCTATTATATTTGATAAAAGTCATAATAAAAAACACTTATTTGATTCGCATTTAAAGGGCAATACAGTCATAGAATTGGCTAAACATGCATTTAAATCAATTTTAATTGTTTTTGAGGAATTTAGGTGATCGGAAACGAAAAAGAGAAATCACTAATGAATTTTGCACCAACCCTTCTGCAGTAGAAAAATTCCTGCCAGTCCGTGACGCAAAACGTTCATTCCGGCTGGTCCGTGACACTGAAGTTTGGGAAGCACTGCCCTAAACTATGACAATCTGAGCTTATGACCCCAATAACTATGACCTCGCTAAGTACAACGCCATGAACTATGACCCTCATAAACAACAACCCCATAATCTCACAACCTTATATGATCCTTGAACAAGCCTCATCACCTCTGTTCCCTTGAACTGACTCCATAACCATGACCTCATTAACTACCACTCCATGAACTATGACCCCATAGCCAATAATATATGACCCTATCAAGACCCTGATGACCTTTTACCTCTAAGGTTAAGCGTCTGGAGCGAATGGAGATTCCCGATGGAAGCTGGAAGTGCCTTGAGTCGATTGCCTTCCAGATTAAGGACCTGGAGTCCAAAAAGACTCCCAATCTCATCTGGAAGAGTCAGCAACCGGTTGCTGTGTAAATCCAGGATCTACGGCAGAAGAGGAAATGCTTACAGTGCAACCGCGTAAAGTCATTACCTAATTTCACAATACAACTCCACAATCAGTTCCCAATTTCATTCTGAACCTCGACAGAATAAATTTAATACGTTACAAGTAAGACACAATTACACAGATTGTCACTGTGTAACAATCCAGCGTAATTTCAGGTCATCAATCAGTGCAATTTTCCAAGGAATCTTTCTAAGAATGTTTTTCGAAAGATTCGTGCAAATTTAGAGACCATGTATCAATATCATACCCAAACTGTCAGTATCTCCTAAGACACTACAAATGCAAGTACCAATACAAATCATAATCATCAATCATAATCATCAATCATAATCATCATCCACTACAACCGCACCTGTGGGAGTGTCAGTCTCACAACAGGATAAAGGAGGAGGATGACATTAATCTGTGCTAACCTTAATGATAGAGCGTCATCAAACAGCAACTAACCAACCAAACATCGTCTGATCATAATTATAATCGACCACAAGTCAATTTATCAAAGATTGCTTTGTGAGGACTGAGGAACTTAAAATGCGCAGTGCTACGTGTCCTGATGCATATATATAAAGATCAAAATGATCAACCATCATCCGATCCATAATCTGATGATCATCATTAAGGTTAGTGCAGATTGCAAATCTCATTATTTCTTTATTAAATATAAATATAATTTCAATATATAAATTTCCACTTACAATTACAACACTTGATCATGATTATCAATAACAGATTATAAACATTGACCATCCAATATGGATCTAATCAGCGAATTAATCTTTATTAGCTCCACTGACCCGAATTCCATTGAGATCTGCAAAGTTTCCGGATCCCTTGTTGAGTGACGTAAGCCAGTTGGAGTGAGCAAGTAATGCCTTGAATTTGCAAAATAAAATTTAACGGATTTTTCAAAGAAACCAAGATAAACAGCCATGCAGAACAATTCAAATGGTGCTCAACAGTTTCTGTTGGCCTCCAATCATACAGCTTTAGATCAATAAAGGATATACTATTACACTTACTTACTTAGAAACAAGTCAGCAGCACTTTCAACAAGTTTTTCAGACCATGCTGTGTAGAGCTTCTAACCTAATCTAACCCACTGACTTTGATGGCACCCAAATCATGGGCATAGTCAGGAAAAATTTTGGATGGGGTCTTAAGTTTTTGGAGGTTTCCATTAGAAATGGTTGAAAAGGTTCAGTTTTTTTCTATTTCACATATAATTGCATAGAAAAAAATTTCGGCAATTTATTTCGGAATGGGTTTGAACCCATAACCCAACCCCCCCAAAATACGCCCATGATGGCACCCAAAACATAATGACCAAGACATCAATCAGTGGCTGCTTCAAGTTAAATAACTGCAATCAAAACTTATACGCGCTTTAGAGAAGCGCTTTGGAAATTTGGAGTTTAAGATTACGATTACATATAATTTATAATCCACTAGAAAAGAAAGTCCGGTTGAAATCCAACAGATCAGAGATTCTCTGATAATCACACACTGTGACACACACACCTACATACACACATAAATGCTTTCTCTTGCAAGGGGTTAAATCTGACAGAAATTACAAAAATTACATTACATTTCACTACAATCTTGTATTATACTCTACTAGATGTTTGCCCGTCCTAGGACGACTAACAAATTTGAAATGTGTTTTGCACTGAAAAGCAGCCCCTTGCCTCAACCTTGCACTCCCAACCCCTCCCCTACCTTTCAAAACACTTCCCTACCCTTCCCCTCTGTTCCACTCCTTTCCCTTCCCTCCCTAACCCTCCCTCCCCTTATCCTAACCTCCCAAACCCTCCCCTCCTCTCCCAACCACTCCCCTACCCTGCTTCCCCTCACACTCCCCTGCCTCACATTTCCTCTCCTCCCTTTCCCTCCCCTCCCTTGCGGTGTCTGGTTGTCGCGGCTGCTTGTCCGCTGCGTGTGGCAGTAATTATTGAAAACGAAATCCTTTGTGTGACGTCACAATACAGTCTATCCGCTGGCGGCGACAGACGGACAGAGATGTCTGTTCGCTTATTATTATTAATGTTTGGACTTTGGATGTCTTCGGAATTATGATAACAGCATATAATAGATGACATGTTGCAGTGCCACAGAGAGAGAGGTCTGTAGAAGGTTTTCAATTTCAATTCAATTCAATTCAAAAAGTTTTATTGTTCCCCATCATAATTACAACATACAACTATCAACACTAGTGTTATTTAGGCAACAAACGGAGAGACCCTGAAGGGTCTCTCCATTTTCAATATATAACATACACATACATCAATGAACTATGACCTAGTGAACTATGACTCTACAATCTTAAGTATTACAAGTCCATAAAAGATTAGATTATTAATGCCTAGTACATAATGATCTAATGACCTAATGAACTATGACTCCACAACCTCAAGGAGGCCTGCTACAAGTCCATCATTAATTAGGTCAATAATGTCTAGTAAGCCTACATAATGATCTAATGAACTATATGACCTAATGAACTATTACCTACTGAACTATGACCTCAAGTATTACGACTCAATAACATTAAAAATATGATATCAAATACCAAACAAAATAAAAATAATAAGCAATACCAAACAAAATAAATAAAATAAAAAATGCCTATAAATACTAGAGCTCTACCAATTAAATGGCCATATGTGTAATTGGGTTGATTTTATTAGAACAGTCGGTATAATCAAGCATCGGCAAAAATAATCAGTTAATAGGTGCCGATGTAAAAAGTGTTATAATTTAATTATTTTACTTGGAGTATTGCATATTCCAAGTATTTTCATCTATCGTTTTAGCGTCCCTTATTATTTATGCATTAAAACATATCGTTAACAACTTCCAAGATTAATTTAAACATCCACCCTTATAGTTGTGACATTCCAGAATATATTTGTGGTAAATAACCAAAAAACAACCGAAAGAAATTAATAAAAAAATAAAAACAAAGTGAGCTCCTACGCAATCTTAAGCGACTATTCAATGAAAACCAGAAGTCAAACAGCTATTAACTGCACGTCAACTTAACAACAATATTCAAAACCTATTAGCCTCATATATTTTACAGAGACGTGGAGTGAAATGAATAAGTGATTGACATTTTTTAATAGCTGCATTTTTTAGGCATTTTTGTTTTAGAAAACTTTTCATATATTAAATTAAACATGAGATTTTGAATTTTAATATGAATATTATTGCACACTTGACACACAGCAACTGCAACTTCCAGAAAGGGTTATTATATTCAATAATGGTTTTGAACGGCAATTTGTTAGGAGAAATATTACATATTCTAAGTCAAATTTTCAGGCAATTTCTTCTTTTTAGATAAATTCTAAGTATACTAGTACACTAATCGGGCAATGGAACGCTATTATTTTAATTTGGAACGCGAAAACAGTATGTCAAAATGTGTAAATAACAAAGGACGCTAAAATGGTAGATTTATCGGTCTTACAATTGGTATTGGTTATTCAATAATCAGCTATACGTGGTATAGGCATAATCGGCAAAAAGTACTAGAGAAAATAAAATAAAATTTAAAATAAAATACCTCATATATTATGACTGCATAATGTTTTATTAGGGCATAACATGGTGCCCTCACATAAACCTACCTCCTTCTGAAGGACCTTGCAGAGAGAAAAGACTCCGGCAGGTATCTAAAACGAAATGCAACAAAACACATCATCAGCTAAGACAACACATTAAACTAAATAACAAGTTACTGTAAATTTACACTCATGTCTTTCAAACCGAAAAATTACCATCTTGTCTAAAACAGTCAATAATAATTATAATAATCATAATCATAATAATAATAATAACAATAATAATAATAATAACAATAATAATAACAATAAATAATAATAATAATAATGATAATAATGATAATAATAATAATAAATATGCACAGTAAACTGTTGGGTGTCAAAAAAATAAAAAAATTAATAATAATAATAACAATAAATAATAATAATAATAATAATAAAAATCAATAAACAATAAACAATCAATAATATAATCCAAGAACTTCTATAGTGCTGCCGTAACGTCAATGGTCAGTGGTCACTGCTGTCAATTTACAGAAAATACATATAGAAAGATGCCAGTCCCAAGCCTGGATAAAGGAGGAGGGTGATCCTAATCATCTTTGTTATGACACAGTGTCGTTAAACAGTCACTAACCAAGATAACAAAACAGGAATAAAAAATCACAGCAGCAAGATTTACTGAAACAAGTACCCAAACACTTAGTTCTTGAATGTTTTACATTACATTGGCTGACATAATTCAATAGAAACCTAATACAGAGGAAAGATAACTCACATCCGTGATTTCACAATCCGATATATCAAAAACCAAGTCAGGACATTCTCTTGCCTGAAAAGAGACAGAGAAATTACGTCTTATCATGGAAGTCAGTGTTACGCTATTGTTACGCTATCCAACTTATGCTCTTGTATCCCCCGCTTTATGCTCTTTTATATCATAGTGTTTCACAGTTACACTTGTTATACGGATGCCATTGGTTGACTGACAGACTAAAACACCGACAGATTGGATGATTTTAATTGATTGACTGATCATTAATTTCATCATTTATATAGCACTTCCATATCAATGCCTTGTGTACTGTGATAGCGAAGCGTCTTTAGATTAGATTTAATATATCGCCACTCTGCCACTCACTCACCACCATCTGTCTCAGACGCCTCTATCACCAATCAAAATTAAAATCTCACCTCTTCAAGTATTCCTACCCTAATCCATTCGATACTCCGTCTTCCACGCTTTATCATCCTCAACAAAGCCCTCCTCAGCAGCAGCTCTGCCTCCTTTCTCTCTGGTACCTGGACTCAGATCACCACTGGTCATCTCAGTGCTCGTGAATAATCGGTAACACGTCGATAGTCCAAAGGTTCGATAGTCCGAAGGTTCGATAGTCCGAAGGTTCGATAGTCCGAAGGTTCGATAGTCCGAAGGTTCGTAGTAGCTTGACGGATGAAAATCATTCTTGCTTGACTATAAGTTGGACTAATTAACAGAATTCTTGCTTAAATAGAAGTTGGATTGATGAAAATAATCCATGCTTTAATGAAAGTTGGAATGATGAAAAGATATTGCAGTGTAAGTAGAAGTTGAATTCATGCAACGATTTTATGTCGGATTAATGTCGTACTACAGAATCTTCGGACTATCGAACCTTTGGACTATCGAGGCGTAACCAAATAATCTGGTGCCCGGTGCTTAGCTCTAGAGTAGCACACTATAATTTTGGGGATTATGATTACTGACCAGATAAAGTTGGTGTTGTAATCTCTTCTTGCAAGAGCTCGACTGTCTCTTCAGCAACGGCATATCTTTGTCTATGACACAAAGCACAAACCCTTCAATTCATTTTCATAAACTGGAGCTACATAAATGACCGGTACCTGGCTGGTTGACCTACCGCCTTAAAACGTAGAGTACGTCTGGACTCACTAGGTCATAGTGTTGATCAAGTCTTTCACGCAGCTAAGCTATTCGTTACAGAGTGGCGCTATATAAACGTCAGAAAAGACAGTCTCCTACACGCTACACAATGTATCACTCACAGCAACTCATACTATTTTACGCCTTAAATAAATATATAATTACTCGAAATAAACCTACTTCGAGTGCAGCTCATCAATTCAGACAATTATTGTAATCGTTAACTTCAACAGACAATAATTTCACAATTAATTATTGTTTTGTTTTCATTCAAAACAATCTCCCATCATAATAAATCGTTGCTATGGCTGGATCGTACGTCCCGCAATAGCTCTAAGTTAGTTTCGGTTTAGGGGATTTCTCATTTCTCGTTGAAACATAATCTTGACTACTATACGAAAAATTTCAAAGAATGATCCGAGCTTCTCTGAGTAGTCAATAAGGCAGGGTGCAACAAGGGATCTTTCTGACGCGACTTTCTCTGTGGTGCTGATAGATATAGGATATTTACATTACGTTACAAGGCTGGTAATGTGCCATGCCGAATGCGAAAGCGTGCATCTAAATTGCCTTTATAATATCACAGCTTCTGCCTCAACAACTTCAATCACACACCATGCAGTCTGTATCGTCTTGGGTCTATAGCGCCGTTAAAGCACGCATAAAAAGCGGTATAAGGCATCAGTTGATGGTCGCTTGAGGAGAAACAGTGACCAGACTCTTCATTGAGGATGCGAATTAGAAGTAAACTGATATCTTTCAAGCAACCATCCCAGGCAGCACGCAAACGTTTTAATAACGTGTTTCTTTAGTTCGATCCGTTTTTTAATGGTTTACGTTACATTCTAAACGTAATTATTACGTTTTTAGAACGCTAGCAAGCAAATGGTTACTTTACTAACCTTTTCCCTAACGTTTAGACAACATTAGCACTAAATTTTACTTAACGCTACAAACGGCTCATTTGCGCACAGATTGGTCGCGTTTTGTTTCAAATGAAACCAGAAACGCTTAAATATAATCCCATTTAACATCAAATCAATTTATTTTAGCACGAATTCGCAAACGTTTCGGTAACGTTCTAAATACGTATGTAAGTAAACCGTTAGGCTTAGTCTCTCAGGCCAACCTGTTTTCTACTTCTTTTGAGCAGTTCCGGCAGCGCCTGAAAACCTCTCTTTAGGTCTACCAGTGAAGACACTGGCCCGGGTCTGGAGCACCTCTGACCTCAAGTGGCGCTATATAAATAATCGATTACGATTACATACATACATACATACATACATACATACATACATACATACATACATACATACATACATACATACATACATACATACACACATACATAGCCTCTCCCCTACTCCCTGCGCCCGAGATTACATGACCGTTTTATTCCACAAGCGAACAATCTCACATGCAGATCGTTTATAATAAGAATGTTATACTCTGTATAAATGTACACCAAAGTACGGATATGCAATTGCTTTAATAAAGAATATACTTGCTTACAGTGTGATTTTTCCTTACAGGTTTTATTTTAGTTATAGTTATAGTTATAGTTAATGATTTTTTATTTTAGTTATAGTTATAGTTATAGTTAGTATTATTTTTAGTTATAGTTATAGTTATAGTTAATGAATTTTTATTTTAGTTAATTTTAGTTACTACTTAGTTACAATAATTAAGTCTATAAGCAAAATTGTGCGTATTAATACGCTGTTTCACAATTTACTCAGAGCTATGAAAACCTTTGAAGCATGGGTACATTCAGCTTCATCAATACACGAGTTTCCAAAGTAACTGACAAATTTCACAATAAAAATTTCGCATTTTTCGTTCTCATTTATGTCGTATCGTCCATATTGCACTTCCTATTTTTATTTTTGTATTAACGAAAATAAA
>JACEVL010000061.1:382500-397919 GCA_020284085.1 Aporrectodea caliginosa
CAATTATGAACTTCAATGCGATATCTGTCCGCTGCATTATTTCCTACTACTTCGTGCGTTTTTCTCTCATCAGACATCACTTTTGGTTTGTGTAAACGTTTCTCTACAAAATTTTCCTCAATGGTAATTTCAACATTTTCTTCTTCAAACTTGTTATTAGCCCAGGACACAAATCGTTTGGCACTGTCGAGAACACCATCGAAATCTCTTGAAATATTTTTTAACAACTTAAGAGTACAGTCTACATTACGGTATGCTTGCAGTGCATCCATTCCGGCGGTTTGTAAATAATTAGAAAGCGAGCCTGTGTGGTGGAATATTCGTAGGTATAGTTTTGCAGTGACAACCGTTTCAAACTTGATAAACTTATCCAGTAAAGTTTGAGCTGTATCCCTGATTTTTGCATTGAATGCGTCCGATGCTGCTAGTTCTTGTAACGTATAAATCAATTCAATGAACAATGATGAGTTTGGATCATCAAAATTTCCAAATACTTTTTTCAACGCACTTTCTTTGGCCCACCATCGCGTTTCACCAATAACATTTAATCTTTGGTGTCTAGATTTCTGTTGGTGATCGACCCAAACATCCATTCTTTTATACGATTCTCTAAAGAACACCGCACATGCGTTAAGCAGTTGAAATAGGCTAATTGAAGAGGTTGTGGTTTGAGTGGTATCACTGAGAACAAGATTCAATACATGTGCGTAGCACCAGACATGAATTTGATGAGGTGCAACGTCACTCAGCCATTTCGTAAACCCATTGTATTGTCCTTGCATATTGGCTGCCCCATCTGTAGCATTGCCGACACAATATTCAATATTTATGTTACATTCAATGAGCTTCTCTTGAAATAATTCAAACATACCCTTTCCAGTAGAAGATGTACAGTTTGCAACGCATATCAATCGCTCATGAACTTTATCTGTTACATATCTTATAATTATTGAACATTGGTCCTTCACACTTACATCCTGAGTTGTATCCAATTGAACGGAAAACATACCGGCAGATTTAATTTCCTCCGAAATGGTTTTCTTTATTATTTTTGTCATTGCATCAATGATATAATTCAATGTCGTCTTCGATATGAGGGTAATCAAATTTCCTCTCCCCTTATTCGCCAAATTAGATGCATGTCTATCATTACTTCTCCCAATAACTGTATCAAGATGTTTTTTAATTACTGGGTCAAATTTTGACAAGAGTAATAATATTTCCAAGAAATTTCCATGATCGATTGTATCGTCGTTTAATGTATATGCAGCATCATTTTTTGACCGATAACTGAGACCACGTTTTCCAATCATTTTCAGAATCTCAATTACTCTTTCCAGCACTTGTCTCTTTTCTTGAACTTCTTGGTACCTTCGTTTACTTTGCTGAGAGAATAAAATGCTATCAATGTCTCTTCCACTTACAGACATTAAATGAGCTTCCACACACTTCTCGTGATATTTGCTGTTTTCATGTTCCTCTATTCTTTGATGCACATGTTTCCAGGAATTCATTCCCGTTGTGAATGAGTTCATATCGTCAGTCTTGCCATATGCTAAGCATACTGTGCAAAACAATGCTTTAGATTCTTTACAGTATGACACCCAATTCCTATTGATACCATTGCTTCTGAAAAATACCCGATACGCATTTGTAAATGGTAGATCAGTTTCACTCACACTAGGTTGTATTGGGTGAAATTTAAAAAACGATTGTAAAGTATTCTGTCGAGGACGTTTGAAATAGTAACTGGTGTTTTTATCATCGATAACTGAAGTTTCTGTCACTTCTTCTGAACTATCATTCTCGGCATTTAGATCTGCCACTGCCAGCGTTGTGTTGTCAGTTAACTCCGACGGCTCCGTAACATTTTCTAAATGTAAGGTGGGAATAAAGTTTGTTGGCACGACTGATTGGACCGAATGCTGATTGTTTTCATCGTTTCGATTTGTGTCGGGTTGTTTACTTGCAGAAGGTGTTTGTTGAGAGCTGGTGTCTTCAGTTTGAATTGGAGTGGCTTTAAATAAATCGACTAGATTTCGGCATTTAGCTCCATCTTTACCAAGAATCTTTAGTTTCTTATCTCTTACTTTCTCCGCACCACCTTTACATTTACGTTTCGGATTTATATCACTCATAACCGTAACATATCTTATTTAATTAATATTACTTATTACTAACTAACAAATTTAAAAGAAATTTTATCAAAACAAACTCAGTGGAAGACGCCGGAAGTAGAATGGAAGATGTAAATTCTTATCTAACATGGCGGCCGCTGGCTGTACGGAGCACTGTAGGTAAGTAAGTATGCATTGCTCTTTTTCAGTTAATTTACAAACCGGTTAACCGAAACTAAAAACCGGTTAACCGATGCCGCAATTTTTTGTAAAAAAACCTGTATCATCTGTACTAAATTGATTAAATTATTATATCACCGGTCCTGGCGGCCCACCGGGAATCTTCCCGGTGTCCCGGCGGCCCAGTCCACCCCTGGTAGCCGATGTTTTGGTCCAAGTATTCCGATTTGAAAGGGCGCATGGAGGCTTGTCAGTATTCTGCATTGGAAGGCCGCCTGTTCAAAAATAGAAGGCCATGTGGCTGTCCGGTAGTCGCAGCTTTAAAATAATCGGGAAGCTTATAGAATCGGGGGCTGAAGGATATAGTGCGTAAGTTAACGTTGTGATGGTCGGTTAGGGTCAGAGTTAGGGTTAGTGTCGTCATTAGAAAACCTGGTATCGTGCGGCGTCCGCGCAGCATGCCCAAAGATACTGCATAATCCTTCAGCCCCGATACTATAAGTTTGCCAAATAATCAATTTCCACAATCAGATAAAACATGAATAGCACTAACGGCGAGTGATGTCTGTGTGAAAAGTTAGTCGATATATATGTCCCTACAGAGTGTGTGCACGGCTGAACGACCTGTGAACGATGTCTACTATCCACCTGACTACTCCCACATGCACTAACAGACTTTATTGTGATTTGGCTAGGTGCCCTAGAATGAGAAAGTTAATTAGCTCTGATTGCTCTCTAATGACTATATTCGCAATTATTTGCTTCCCACATCTGTATGAAACGTTATCCTCTAGTGGCTAAGACAAATTGAACTATGGACAGATAATTAATTACAGCATTGCTCTCTTTTGTTATAACTGTTAGCACAAAACACTTTTGTTGTGTGTTGTGTTCGTTGCTCTGTTTTCTTAGATCTGCAACATCAGCTGTGTTGGTGGGACATCTTAGAGATGGCAAAAGGCGCGTTCTTTGACATCTGTTTACGAACAGGAAAGCCTAGAAATAACAGGTCAATTTTACTAATTATCTACATATTTAATATATGGCAATATATGACCTTGATTCTAAGGGCAAATTTGATAAAACCACACCGTTTCTGTTCCTCTCTTTTCTATGGATATAAAATATATTTGCAGTTTTAAAATAGGGAGTATTTGTGAGGTTAAGCAGTCTAATTTTCCCAACTGCAACTCACAATGCATTGATGTCCTGGGCCCACCATTACATCGATATCAATTTTTCATAGCATGAGGGATCCTTCCCATCTGCTTTTGCTCATGCCATAGTTCATTCGCTGCTTTAGAAACTTTCTCTTGATCCTGATGATCTGTCAAATTACAGGCCCATCTCAACCTTGAATTTTATATTTAAAATCCTTGAACGGATAATAATAATTATAATAATAATAAGACGATTTCTACAGCGCCGTAGCACAGCCGAGGCTGAAGGAAAGGGCGCTGTACATGAGTTCAACAAATCAATCACAGTCATATATGATTGTTTAAACAGATAGGTTTTGAGCTTTGATTTGAATGTCTCCAGAGATGGCGCATTCTTTACATGGTCTGGAAGACTGTTCCATGCAGTGGGTCCTGCGACAGAGAAGGAACAGTTGCCAAACTTCGTAGAAGACCGCGGGACCTGTAGCAGATTTTTTTTATGAGGATCGTAGCCGACTTCTGTTCCGGTTGTCTGCTACCCGAATGCAGAAGTCTGAGATGTAGTCTGGCTAGTCTTGAATCGCATGCAAACTCACCTTTCATCAAACTCATTAATCTCCCCTTTTTAGTGTGTTTATCATAAGTTTCACTCAACAGAATCTGCACTTCTTACTGTTCATAATGACATCATATATGCTCAATGGACGGCGGTAAGGTGACAGCACTTGTTCTTCTTGACTTGTCTGCTGCTTTTGATACTGTGGATCATTCTATTCTGCTTCATCGTCTCAAGAACTGGTTTGGGATCTCTGGTCCTGCACTAATTTGGTTTAGTACTCCTCTTAGTCCACACACTCATTCAGTGTATTTAAACGGTAATTATTAATCTAGTACTGGTGTCTTATTGGCATGCGGTGGAACACAGGGTTATGTGCTTGGTCCTCTTTTGTTTACATTATACACCACAACATTAGGAACATTGTTGGATAATCATTTGCTGGGATATCATTTCTATGCTGATGATACTCAAGTCTGCATTTCATTTGACAATCTGTCAAGCGACTCATCTGTACAGCTGTTGTCTGCTGTCATTGAATAGGTTCAGTCCTGGATGGCATCCAACAAACTCCTTAACCAATCACGGTCCTGTGCAACCGCTCGATCCGTGAGGCGTACCTGCCTGTTTCTCAGAAGCGATCCATTCTTCTACCAGTGTTGAAGCGCGATGGCCTGGACTTGACCGATCCAGCAAACTATCGACCGATCGCTAATGTAATGTTTATTTCTAAAATTCTAGAACGCATTGTTGTAAATCAGTTGATTGCATATTTAGACATGAATGAGTTGATCCCTTCACAGCAGTCTGGTTTCCATAGAACTCACTCCACGGAGACTCTTCTGCTCCAACTTTTATCTGACTTCTATGGTGCTATTTACCATGGTCAGATTACTGTCCTAGCTCTTTTCGACATTAGCTCTGCCTTTGACTCTATGGACCATTCCATCCTTCTGCAGTGTCTCTCCACTTCCTTTGGGTTGGTTGACCAGCCTCTTGAATGGCTCCGACCATTCCTTTCTGAACTCACTAACTGTGTGGTCCTTGGCTCATCCAGGTCCCTTTGGGTCCCTGCCCCTTTTGGTGTGCCCCAAGGTTCTCTCCTGGGTCCCCTGTTATATCTTCTGTACACGGCAGATGTCTGCCCTCTGCTGGCGTCTCAGGGGCTTTTGCACCAACTCTGCAGATGACGTGCAGGCCTACATCCACTCCCGTCCATCGAATGCACTGATGTGCCTGACTGTTGATGTTCTTTCTTCTTGGATGGCCTCTAACCCTTCCAAAACACAGTTTATTTGGCTGGGTGGCCGTCGGCAACTTGAAGGTATTGATCTGCCCCAGGCCCCCAGCTTGCTCACTTCTTCCCTGAGATAACCTTTTCTCTCACTATCCGTGACCTGGGTGCCATCCTTCACCGTGAACCGGTATTAGTTTCATTGTTGATCGTTGATCAAATCATGCCAGATGACAAACCGCATTGTAATTTGTAGCTTACAGTTAAAGATGATAAATAAAGAAAAATAGATTTAACTAAAGAGTTATAAATGTTTAGTGTTAAATTTGTTATTGGCATGGATGACTGATATGCTTGTATAAGACCCTTGGTAAAATTTGTATCATCTTTGCAAGGCAGTTCGAATCTGTGAGCTCGCGGTCGAAGGTCATAATGGCGTTGGATTGGCGGTGGGAACAGACTGCGCAGCACATTGTCTCGACTCCACTTAAGGAGGCGGTCCTCTGCTGCACCAACCCGCATTTCCACTGTGGCACTTCCTTCACATAAGTATCCCATCCGAACTGTTTTGGCTAGAAACCGTTCCAGCATATGGCGGTCTGTTGCAGTCACATAACCCCAACATCCATGGGGCAGCATACAACAGTCGAGATTCGATTATTGCTTCAGGAACAGTGTTCAACGCCATCCCCGTAACGAGCTTTTTCGGTTGCTGCGTATACTTTTTGGAAGTCATTTCATGTGTCTGTGCTCAGTCACTTGTGTCATTTCTTACCTCTTTCAAATTGCTTATCCGCTGTAATTGTAATTGAACATTTGTATAGCGCCACTCAGAGATTCAGAGGCGCTCCCGACCCAGGGCTCTAACAAATAAGATAGTCTTCAGGCGTTCTCTGCCTCTCTGTCTCTTACGGAATGATCTTCTTGGTGATGACCTGATTACGGATTGGTTTTGGTGTGCCATCGGTTGATGCCTTGTGCATTATACACCGGCGCAATATACAGGGTGGCGCAAAGAAAGTGGGACAGCCTAGTATAATTTCAAATAATAAATTTTTTGTAACTTTTTCTTCTAAGAAAAACAAGTACATTGTTGCCAAATGCTAATTTATACAAAATCCTAAATCAAATTCAATGTATCGTCCTCGGTTCTCAACAGTTTTTTCTAAACGTCTGTGCCACTGGTCAATGCTTCTGTTATAAACCGCTGAGAGAATTTTTGCCACTTTTCAACGTCCTGTTGCAGTGTTCAGCTTCGACGATTACATCTCGCTCGAATATCTGGAATCAATCCTTGTATTAAGACGTGATCACAATAATACTCACTGTTAACTTTAGCTCCAGATTCAACAAACATCACACTGGTTTTTCCCATCCGAGATACACCGACCGAAACCATGATACTACGATTGAAATGTTCTGTGACACGTTCGCGTACGAGTTTCGTTGTTGGAACGTGTTTTTTCCTTCTTGCATCAGAATAAACACGATCATTTTGAGAATTAACCGGTGTGGCGAGAGTAGCCCTAAATGTCTTTTCTTCTGTAAACCAAATGCTTCGTACACTTCTCTCGTTTGGAAATCTGCCATGTAACTGTTGCTTTGCTGCAGGCGTTTTAATTTGCAGTTTTCGTTTCTAACCTGCCCTATTACGCGTTTGTAGGCCTACGGTTGAAGTTGCAAATCTTGCTTTATAATGCGTTGCGCTGTTCTTCGTGATATGCCAGTTTCTCTTTCAATTTCCCGTGGATTCTTGTGGCTGTGAGGATCGTCATCCTGGCTCATGCGGGCTGCAAATCAGCTGACTGTGCACACGCCGAATAATCCGTGCTGTTCTAACGAACTTCGGACGGTCGCTTCCTGATTTACGCGCTGTCGTACGATCAGCATCAATTTTTTACAAAGTCAATTAACTTATTTTACTCCAGGATTTATTTGGAGACTCAGTAATCATTCGCCTAGCTCCTCATAATTTTACAGTTTAAAAAACTGCCCAAAACATAATTTTGCACAAAATTTCACGAGGCGGTGTCACTTTCTTTGCGCCACCCTGTATGTTGCTAGCTACATTACATTGTGGCTTCTTGTATAAATTTTATTATTAATAGTGTATTTGTTATATTTTACCACAGGAGCTGTTTAAATGAATCTGCTCTCATCAAATGCATCTGATGCAAAGATAGAGTGTCAAATAAAAGATTGGATGAAATCTGCCACTAAATGTGGTGGTGGTCTCAAGAGATACGAACGGAAGAACAGTGTCAGTCTGGAATCACTCAATCTGAATCAGTTCATGATGATTTGGACAAACAGACAGTTGTGTCACATTTGTAGTGTTTTTATGATAGTAATTATGCTAAAGAACAAACTTTATTCGGACCCCGAGACAAGGCTTCTTTCTTGTTTTGAAACACTTGTACGTTTTTAAGATATTGCTGAAATGCTTTACTGCCAGTTGCAGTAATGTGCTGTTTCTCAAGACACGATACTGCTGGTAGGGATAGTTCTCTTGTTTGCTTCAGTACAAATACTGTTAGTTTCAAAGTTAACTTTTTAATTTGTAATGTTAATTTTAGTTTTCTGTGAATTACAAAAAAATTTACTGTTGATTTTCTCTGGAACATGTAGTGTATTACTTGAAACTCCGATCCTCTTTAATATATTATGATTGAGACATGTGCTAATAAAGGTGCAGAACTTGATGTAATATTTAATACCAACAAATCTAAATTATTCTGTGTTGGTTCTTGTAATAACAAATACTGTAGTTTGGTCCTTGGATAAGAATCTAAGAATGGGTTACGGAAAATTATCTTGCAGTACGATTTTGGATGCATGCGTTAGTAGGCTAATGGTTCTGTGGTCTTCGCTATTGGTTTCCTGGATGGGTGCAGGAAGACTGTTACAGGCATGTGGACCAGCGATCAGAAAGGCTCGATCATGCGCTTTAGTTTTAGTGGCTGGCACAATAACATCAGCGGACTTAGATGATGGCATCGTCCGATAGGGGCCTGATCTTGTCTGCCAACTAACGAAGGATTACTGGTCCTTTACTGGTTGATGGTAGGGGTTCTTCGCTTGGTTGCTGGTCGGGGTGCTTCTCTTGGTTGCTCCAATATGAATACTGCTGGTTTCAAAGTTAATTTGTAATGTTAATTTTGGATTTCGGTGAAAGCATTTGATCGAGTCAGTCTACTGCATTTGTTTGAATTGCTTACTAATAAAGGTTTTCTGGTAGGGGTGTTGCTGGTAGGGGTGCTTCTCTTGGTTGCTCCAATATGAATACTGCTAGTTTCAAAGTTAATTTGTAATGTTAATTTTGTTTTGTGTGTGAAAGGATTTGATACAGTCGGTCTAATGAAATTGTTTCAATTTTCTTGCTAACAAAGGATTACTGGTCTGGTCTTGCTGGTTGGAATGCTTTTCTTGGTCTTGCTGGTAATGTTAATTTTGTTTTGTGAATGCTTCTCTTGGATGTTCCATGCTTCTCTTATGAATACTACTAGTTTCAAAGTTAATTTGTAATGTTAATTTGTATGTGTGAAAGCATTTGTCTACTGAAATTGTTTGAATTGCTTAACATAACATTTTATTCGGCAACCAACTTAAAATACAGGTCGTAAGTACATGAAGCTGTTTTCGAGATTTGTCGGTATGCCCAGGAGACCCAAAAGGGGCCGAAGGTCCCGCAAGCCAGGGCCACCTGAGACAAATTAGTTGACAGAAAGCATTACTAACAAAGGATTACTGGTCGAGGTCTTGCTGATAGGGGTGCTTCTCTTGATTGCTCCAATATAAATACTGCTAGTTTCAAAGTTAATTTGTAATGTTAATTTTTTTTTTGTGTGAAAGCATTTGATACAGTCGGTCTAATGAAATTGTTTCAATTTTCTTGCTAACAAAGGATTACTGGTCGTGGTCTTGCTGGTTGGAATGCTTCTGTTGGTTGCTCCAATATAAATACTGCTGGTTTCAAAGTTAATTTGTAATGTTAATTTTTTGTGTGTGAAAGCATTTGATAAAGTCGGTCTAATGAAATTGTTTGAATTGCTTACTAGCAAAGGATTACTGGTCGTGGTCTTGCTGGTTGGAATGCTTCTGTTGGTTGCTCCAATATGAATACTGCTAGTGTCAAAGTTAATTTGTAATGTTAATTTTGTTTTGTGAAAGCATTTGATAGAGTCGGTCTAGTGAAATTGTTTGAATTGCTTACTAACAAAGGATTACTGGTCGGGGTGTTGCTGGTTGGAATGCTTCTCTTGGTTGCTCCAATATGAATATTGTTGGTTTCAAATTTAATTTTTAATGTTAATTTTGGATTTCGGTGAAAGCATTTGATCGAGTCAGTCATCTGAAATTATTTTAATTAAATTAATTTGTAATGTTAGTTTTGGATTTTTGGTGAAAGCATTTAATAGAGTCGGTCTTCTGAAATTGTTTGAATTGCAAACTAACAAAGGTTTTCTGGTCGGGGTGTTGCTGGTAGGGTGCCTCTCTTGGTTGCTCCAATATGAATACTGCTAGTTTCAAAGTTAATTTGTAATGTTAATTTTGGTTTTCGGTTAAAGCATATGATCGGTTCGGTCTTCCGAAATTGTTTGAATTGCTTATTAACAAAGGTTTCTGGTAGGGGTGTTGCTGGTAGGGTGCTTCTCGTTGGTTACTCCAATATGAATACTGCTAGTTTCAAACTTAATTTGTTATGGTACTTTTGGTTTTTCGCTGAAAGCATTTGATCGAGTCGATCATATGAAATTGTTTGAATTGCTTACTAACAAAGGTCGAGGTGTTGCTGGTGGGGATGCGTCTCTTGTTTGCTCCAATATGAGTACTGCTAGTTTCATAGTTGATTTGTAATGTTACATGTTGCTGGTAGGGGTGTATGATACTGCCACATTGTTCAAACCAGTGTAGGGTTCATTGTTTATGCGAATGACAGTGTCCTGCTATCTGCCTCAGTGTGTAGACTCCAAGATATGATTGAGACTGGTGTTAACAGATGCAGAAATTGATATGATATCTAATGGCAACAAACCTCAATTATTCTGTGTTGACCCTTCTTGTAATAGCAAATACTGTAAGTTGGTCCTTGTATCAGAATCTTCTGAATAGGTTAAAGGAATTGAAATATCTTGGATTATACTTTATCTCTTGCAAAAGGTTTAAAATTGATCTGTTTGTTGTAATGTCATTCACGTTTTTTGTTCTGCTAACGCTTAATTTTTTTCTTGTTTCAACCTTTGTGGTTCAATATTGTTTCTGAGCATGTGAAATAGGCATTGCTAGTCTGTACTTAATTTTTTGTTCTTGTTTCAAACTTTGTGGTGAATAAATATATATAATATATAAACGTTTCTTGCAAACATTAATTAAGCCATTGCAATCAATGTCAGTGCCATGTAAAAGAAACCTGTAAAAACAACGTTTAATAAACGTAACAGTCATACGTTACGCTAACGTTAAAGTAGCTCCAAGGAAACGTTATTTTAACGTTGGTGCAATTGTTATATAAACGTAAAATACACCTGACAAAACAACGTTTAATAAACGTAACAGTCAAACGTTACGCTAACGTTAAAGTAACTCCAAGGAAACGTTATTTTAACGTTGGTGCAATCGTTATATAATCGTAAAATACACCTGACAAAACAACGTCTAATAAACGTAGCAGTCAAACGTTATGCTAACGTTAAAGTAACTTCAAGACAACGTTATGTTAACGTTGGCGCAATCGTTTTATAAACGTATAAATACACCTGACAAAACAACGTTTAATAAACGTCTTGATCAAACGTTAATATAACGTAAAAGAATCGTCGCAGCAACGTTTTATTAACGTTATATTATCGTTGACGTAACGTTACTTTAACGTTTGCATGTAGTCGTTTTATCAACGTAAAAAGAACGGCCAAAAATACGTTATAAGAACGTAGTAATCAAACGTTAAACAAACGTGTACGCAAACCTTCTATCTACGTTTTATTAACGTTGCTGTGCTACCTGGACTGGATCCCCTCCCAACCCCTCCTAACCCCTCTCTCACTCGCCCCCCATTCCCTCCCCAGGCTCCCCTCCTCTGCGCGTGTCTGTGGGTCGGTGCACGAGTGGCTGGCCGTTTACGCGGCCTCTTCGCGTTACACGATTATATTATTAATTCAATAATTATCATTGTGCATGATAGCGCGCGTTGCTATGATAACGTTTGTCATTGGTTATTGCGATGACATGGATGAAATAGGCCTAAGCCATAGACGTCTTAATAATAGCTGGCATGCCTAAGCCAAATTGTCTCTGGCGAATGACGCAGCGAGAAGTGACGCTTGACAGACGGATAAGAGTTCATTTCTGTTTCATTATATTATTATTATTATTATTATTATTATTATTATTATTATTATTATTATTATTATTATTATTATTATTATTATTATTATTATTATGCAGAGGCGCGCGTTTATAGCAAACGGGGCCCTAGGCGCAAACATTTTTAGGGCCCTTCTGAACTTGTAGACAAAGGGTCTCAAACTACAATGATATAGGCCTACTTTTATGTGAATGCCAATCTGTAAAAAATATATAAAAAATTATATTTAAAATAATTCTAAATTTCAAAATGTAATTTTTTTTATTATTGAAAAAATATTTTCATTCGTTTGGGGGCCCTCCAAGATTTGGAGGCCTGGGCGGTGCCTAGTGCGCCTACTGGTAAACGCCTCTGTGTATAAAGGAAACAATTCTGAATTTCAAATAATTCTAAATTTTAAAATGTTATTTTTATTATTGAAAAAAATATTTTCATTCATTTAGGGGCCCTTTCAGATTTGGGGCCCTAGGCGCCCGCCTAGTGCGCCTACTGGTAAACATGCCCCTGTTATTATAGCAGCGTGAACGCTTCTGCGGCGGAAAAATGCCGCCACGCAACCCGCAAAAATTTGCTTCTGCGGCGGAATTTTTTGACATTTTATCTAAAAACAACTCTAACCTAACACTGACCCTAACCGACCGTCACAGCGCTTAACCTGACCCTAACCGACACTCACGAGGCCAAACCTGACCCTAACCGACCCTCACGACGCCAATTTATAGGAAGTACCGCATTTTGAACAATGCGCATGCGCGCGCTTCCGCCGCAGATTTGTGTCGAAAATGTTACTTCTGCGGCGGAATTTTCCGCCGCAGAAGATTTATCTAATGTAATAATATGTACATGTATACATGCAGGGATTGCAGGCACTTACAACTGCGCCGTTCAGGTACGATACTTAATACATTTCTTCTGTTGCCAGAGCATGCTACTTCCACCTTTGCCATATTCGACAAGTGAAACATTTTCTTAATGAAACTTTTTGCCTTTGTATTCTCATCCAAGCCCTCATAATCTCTCGTCTCGACTACTGCAACTCTGTCCTATACAGTCCTCCGTCATTGACACTACAACCCTCTATCCTCGGTTCAACACACGGTCACTCGCCTAATAAAAGGTCAGTATGTGAGATACATCACCCCAACTCTACAACAACTTCACTGACTTCTCATCCGTGCCTGTATCACCTTCAAAATCTCACTCTTCATGTATCATATCCACTCTGGAACCTCTCTTTCATACATGGATGGCATTCATGGTTACACCATGTTCCAATGCTAGAGGATTCCAATCATCCACGCGAGGAGATTTTACTGTTACCTCGCACAAACTGGAAGTTTGGTAATCATACCTTCTCGTACCTTCCAAAGAATGGAATAGTCTTCCAAATTCAGTTTGTCAATGCACATCTGCTTCTCAATTTCAATCAAAATTAAAAACTCATCTATTCTCATTACACTGCAACAGGAATGCTCTTGTACAAGACTTGTTTTTGTTAAAGTGCACTGTAAATCTATAGTTGTATTGTATTGTATTGTATACCTCACAAAAGCGCTGGTGTTGACTTATAGTTGTAATATCAGCAATTATTTGTGAGGTAGTCCATTTCCTCGACTCAGCAATATCGAAGCACCCAACCCCCCTCTAACTTAATCTAAATGTTGGAGCATGGAAGTCTACTAATGGAGAAGGAACAGTAAAGCCAACTTTGGACAAAGAAGTTCATTCTTTCCCTAAGCACAATTGTATCTTTTTGGAGTAAATCAACTATGACATTGATGACAGAGAGAGAGACAGAGACAGACAGAGACAGACAGTAAACAAAAAGTCACACTAGAACTTGTATTTGTTAAATATATTTAACATGGCTCAAAAACTTGCAACAGTTCCACAAAATGAGGATATAGATGTCTTACATTACAGCAACGTTACATGTATCAACAGTATCACGTTAAAAATCACACGATGACAAAACAGGTTACGTGATCTGGTTCAACATGTTAAATTAGCAGAAGATTAAAAATGTTATTCTGCTCCTTTGAAAAATCCACAAAAATTGAACACACTGGTTCACAGTTCATCCAAGTTAAACATTTCCTAACAATAAGTCAAAATTCACCTGTTGAATCTCGACAGAAAAGTGTTTACAATGACAAAAATGTACAGACGTTACATAAGAAAAAAATTTTAAACTTAAAAAGCAAACAATTGGTCAAAAAATATGATGCTGCTGAATGAAGCAAATGAGACACTGGTTCTCTGTAGACCAAACCGCAAAAGTCCAAAATAAATATGACTCAGCAAATTGAACGAGACCAGAACGAAACACAAAGATTTGATCAAGAATGATTTTCAACGTCTGACTAAATTTAAATCTTTGACTTGCCTATGATTCGAACAACAACTTCGCCACAGTTTCAACAACGCCAAGAAAAACTTAATTTCTATGAATAGCCAAATTTTCAAATGCTCGTATCCTCGTGGTACTTGACGCAATTCATCGCAGCTACAGACTTCACTTTTGCAAGCGCACGGCCAACTGTCAAGAATTAACTTAAACTAGAACTCATTTCAGCAACAGAAATCTATTCTGCTTTTGATACAGTTTTCCATTTTTCCATTTTTTTAAATTTTCTTTTCTTTTGTATGAATCACAGGTGTCCGCTACTCGTCTTTGAGAATGACGAATCCCTTGTTGCTAAGTCTGAGCAGTTCCTTCTCAACAGCATCTCGATCTACAGTATACAACAAATTATTAAATTAATTAAAATGAATTAATATAATTATTAACAGTTTCATTTGACAAAACACACAAAGAATGATGCAAGACATGAACATTTCTTTTTCTTTACTGGCTGCATCTATTGGACAATGACTCAAGGGTTAAAAACCTCACAAAGGAATATGCACGTGTGGTGTGTGTGCATGTGTCTATGTGACCCATGGAGAATAGAGACCACGTGGCGGAAACTGACTTGTTAACATTTTCGATAAGCTGTTCTTAATGACTTTAACATTATTTATGTTATGCTCATTCTTAATGACTTTATTTAAGTTATGCTCTTCTGTGATACTTGAAAGGCACTATAGTAAGTGTCTGGGTACATACATACATTATTATTATTGTTACAAACATTTTAATGCACACAAAGTCACACATAAGTACAACTCTGAGGTGCGGTCAGTTGCCGGGTGTAGGTATGTGCATATATGTGTAGGGAGGAATCAATGTCAAAATGGAAACAGCGTTTTAAAGAGACATGGGGGATCTGGACTTACATTGGTCGAGAAGCAGTCTTTCGTCCTCGTGGGTCACCTGTCTTCCAACAACGTGCAGCAGGAGATGAGCTGAGTTGTAGCTGTGGCAACACTAAAACACAGGAAATGACCAAAATTATAATGTCAAACAATATGGTCCCTTTGCTCAACTCAACAAATAAAAGCACCCCATAGCGCAGTTAGACATGGACCCTTATCTTACACAGGAGTTCATGAGATTGATACGTCAGAATTTTAAAACTCGGTTTTCAGCATACTATCATTATTACCATATAATTGTTTCATTATACTTTTTATCCACGTTCAACTAAACACGGAGACTATATTTCTTCAACAGCGTCCAATCAATGGTCAGAGTGCTGCAATGCAGTCAGTTAGTTGTTCCACAGTAAAACAACTGCAGCAACACACTCCCAATGTATTACTAATTTTAATAATATACTGTGATTTAGCTGGTTCCTGCTCTGAACAGGCTGGTTCCAGCAACCGCACTTTTTTGGGAACTGTAGAAATCTCAAGATTATGATTA
>JACEVL010000061.1:398208-400708 GCA_020284085.1 Aporrectodea caliginosa
GATATGTAAAGCTCGTGTAGTGAATTTTTGTTAAAGAGTAACTGATTACAGTTTTAAGCATGAACAGTTGTATATTTTAACTTTACATTAGTTGCTAGTCGCGAAGCGACTTCGCTTTCCACAGCTTCCGTGCGGCGGCGGCGGCGGGGGCGTGGGAGGGAGCAACCTCAGCCACCTCGCAATACGCTCCCACACACCTCCTCGTATTATTGTCACATGTCTTATCAGTTAATGTTTCACAAAACTTAGCAAAGTATTACGCTGTCGCATTGGCAATGAACCATATGGGCCACAATTTCTCAATGCACTATGCTCTCTCACGTCGCTATACCACCTGTGCAGCTATAATTTTAAGAAAGAAGCCTTAAAATTATACTTGTGCAATTCCATGTGTTTCTACTTCTCAAGTTTAAGAAAGCAAACTTGGGCATAGATTACGACAATCTCAAAGTTTTAATTCCTTCGTTCACGAAAGCGTTGCAAATACATTCGAATCAAAACGTTTCACGGAGATTTTGGTTTTGTGAACGATTTTTAAACATTGTACATCCAAAACGCTTTAAGTTTTACTAAAAGTTCACAAAGATTCAGAAACGTTCCACAAAAGGTTAGCAGTGACGAGCGTTTCATACGTTTTGGTTTTGTAAAGTTCGCAAGAATCTGAAAAGTTCTTACGACTTTAAAGAATTTGGTTTCATAATATCCATCTCTTCAGCTAAACCATACTAAAAATTCCTCTGTTAAACTCCATCATTTTACGCGTCTCTCTCTCCGAAAACTAGTTAATGCACTTCTCGCCAGGCGAAAATACTGATTCAGCTCTTAATCGGGTCGAATAAAATTGACAATTACCGAGAGTATGTCTCTCTCTCTCTCTCACCCTCGCTGGCTCCCAGCCTGCGCACCCCTCTCACAAAATTCTTCGCTTCATCTCCCTCTTTCTAGCGCTCTCTCTCTCACTCTCTTTCTCTTCTTCGCAATTGCTAAGCCACCTCACGCCAAAATGCTTCTCTCCTTCTCTATCTCTTCCATAGCATCGCACCCGTCAAGCCCCTCTCCCAAAACGCTTCTCCACACCTCTATCTCTTTCACAAACTCTCAAACACTAAGTCCATCTCCCAAAACACTTCTCTGCAACACTATCTCTTTCACAAACTCTCAAACACTAAGTCCATCTCCCAAAACACTTCTCTGCAACACTATCTCTTTCACAACTTCTCAAGCGCTAAGCCCCTCTCCCAGAAACACTTCTCTGATCTCTCTTTCTCAACTTCTCAAGCGCTAAGCCCTCTCTCCCAAAACACTTCTCTGCATCTCTCTTTCTCAACTTCTCAAGCGCTAAGCCCCTCTCCCAAAACACTTCTCTGCATCTCTCTTTCTCAACTTCTCAAGCGCTAAGCCCCTCTCCCAAAACACTTCTCTGCATCTCTCTTTCTCAACTTCTCAAGCGCTAAGCGCCCTCCCAAAACACTTCTCTGCATCTCTCTTTCACAACTTCTTCTCTGCCTCTCCCAAAACTCTTCTCTGCATCTCTTTCACAACTTCTCAAGCGCTAAGCCCCTCTCCCAAAACACTTCTCTGCATCTCTCACAACTTCTCAAGCGCTAAGCCCCTCTCCGAAAAAACACTTCTCTGCATCTCTCTTTCTCAACTTCTCAAGCGCTAAGCGCCTCTCCCAAAACGCTTCCCTGCATCTCTCTTTCTCAACTTCTCAAGCGCTAAGCCCCTCTCCCAAAACACTTCTCTGCATCTCTCTTTCTCATCTTCTCAAGCGCTAAGCCCCTCTCACTAAACACTTCTCTGCATCTCTCTTTCTCATCTTCTCAAGCGCTAAGCCCCTCTCCCAAAACACTTCTCTGCATCTCTCTTTCTCAACTTCTCAAGCGCTAAGCCCCTCTCCCAAAACACTTCTCTGCATCTCTCTTTCTCAACTTCTCAAGCGCTAAGCGCCTCTCCCAAAACACTTCTCTGCATCTCTCTTTCTCAACTTCTCAAGCGCTAAGCGCCTCTCCCAAAACGCTTCTCTGCATCTGTCTTCAACTTCTCAAGCGCTAAGCGCCTCTCCCAAAACACTTCTCTGCATCTCTTTCACAACTTCTCAAGCGCTAAGCACCTCTCCCAAAACACTTCTCTGCATCTCTCTTTCTCAACTTCTCAAGCGCTACACAGCGTCACAACCTCTAAGTCTATCTCCCAAAACGCTTCTCTGCATCTCTATATCTTTCACAGCCTCGCACTCATACACACAAACACCCAAACACCCACAAACACACTCATACGCACAAACTGTCAAACACCCAAACTCACAAATACACAGACACACTCATACTCACAAACTGTCAAACAGCCAAACACATTCCAAACCCTCAAACACTCACATACACAGAAACAGCCAAACATACAAACACAAACACACAAACGCACACAGTTGCAAGTGCTTTGTAGTTGTTGAATTGAGCCTAAATGGGTGCGCGCCTAGGCGAAACTGGTTGTATGGTAC